>QEPC01006863.1:3600103-3616638 GCA_003113815.1 Sphenodon punctatus
TTCCTGGCCAGGAGAACTCACCGGGTGGTCTTGGGGGAGTGTACGTCTTCCCCCCCCCCCAGGACCTCACGTGTGGAGTCCCACAGGGTGCCATTCTGCCCCCCCCTCCTGTTTAACATCTATATGCAGTCGTTAGGGGATATCGTGAAGGGGTTTCAGGGCATGCAGTGCCATCAGTATGCTGATGTCGCTCAGCTCTACCTCTCCTTTTCCATCGACCCAGGCCATGCAGTCTCCTTATTTTCCCTGTGCCTGTCAGCTGTGGGGGCTTGGATGAGGTCGAGCCATCTGCAATTGAATCTTGACAAGATGGAGGTGATGTTGGTGGGCGAGAGCTTGGGGGTGATTGAATCTCCTCCTGTTGGGGGTGGGGGTTTCGTCCTCCCATGGTCTCTCAAGTGCGGAGTCTGGGTGTGCTCCTCAATTCGCGGTCCAGCTTGGAATCTCAGGTTGCGGCCATGGCAGGGAATGCATTCCGGCAGTTACATCTTGTCCGGCCATCTCTCTCAGACTCCGACCTCGCCACTTTCATCCATGCCTTCATCACCTCGAGGCTGGATTACTGCAACACACTCTACGTGGGGCTGCCTGAGAAGCTGGTCCGGAGGCTGCAACTGGTGCAGAATGCTGCAGCCCGTCTCCTTACGGGGGCCGGTTGCAAGGAGCGCATGACACCAGTGCTCCGGACTCTGCACTGGCTGCCTATAAAGTACCGGGCCATGTTCAAGATGTTGGTTTTAACCTTTAAAGCCCTTCACGACCTGGGCCCTGCTTATCTGCGGGACCGCCTCACTCACCATGTGCCCGTGCGACCCTTGAGATCAGCCATGGGAGCCTTTTTGGAGGTTCCCCGGTCGAGGCGGGTGGCCACCGATGTTAGATCTTTTTTGGTTACCGCCCCTGTGCTGTGGAAGTACCGGGCCATGTTCAAGATGTTGGTTTTAACCTTTAAAGCCCTTCACGACCTGGGCCCTGCTTATCTGCGGGACCGCCTCACTCACCATGTGCCCGTGCGACCCTTGAGATCAGCCATGGGAGCCTTTTTGGAGGTTCCCCGGTCGAGGCGGGTGGCCACCGATGTTAGATCTTTTTTGGTTACCGCCCCTGTGCTGTGGAATTTGCTCCCAGAGGAGGCTCGGTTGACTCCCACTCTCCTGCTGTTTCAGCGTGTATGTAAGACCTGGCTGTTCCATCAGGCTTTTGGCAAGGGGTAGGTGGGGGGTGGGTTTTTTCCCCACACATTGTAATTTTAAATTGTTTTTAAAAATGGATATATTGTTTTTATTGAATGTTGTTTGTCGCCCCGGGCTGCCCTGAGGGCAGGAAGGGCAGGATATAAATTTTAAATAAATAAAAAAAATAAACACTTGGCCTGTGGAATCCAAATTGCTTTCCACCACTGGAATGAAGTCCATCTGGAATGCTCTGGTTTCCTTGTAGCCGTTGCCCACATGTTTATGCTTGTTGTATCCGATCATGTTGTGTATGGTGGTAGCATTATTGGGTAAAACGAACTACAAAACTGAATAAGCTTGGAAACAAGTTTGAGAAATAGCAGGGGGGTGGAGGGGAGAAACAGTAAAGATGCGGTAAATGGAATGTTTGTTTAGGATTGAGCCTATCCAAGGTATCTTCACTGGTTTCTGGTTGGTCTTTATTATTGCAGTGATACAATTTCTATATGAATGCATGAGGGATAAAATAGAGCCTAAAGGCAAAGACTGCTGGATGATAAGATTAAATCTGAAGATTTTGGAGAACCTGTCACAGCCAGTGTGCATCTCTCAAATCTTCAGCAGGTATAGAGTCAGCTATCATTGCTTCATCAAAGTAGCCAATTTCTAGTCGGTTTTTGTATCTGGACTTTGGTGCATTTGTTTTTTTTAAAATTACTTTTAGTTTTACTATAACAGATATAGCCTTCATACAGGTTTTTTTTTTGGGGGGGGGGGGGACATTTAACTATCACATTTAGAGCCTTTTTAAACTAGCGGGATTTCTCTCGCAGTTTAAATCTGCAGCTCTGGGAAACCCCTGCGGGGGGCTTTAGATGCTCTTCTGTAAACTGGAAGTCACCCGGGAACCAGTAGTAACAGCTCTGCCGCACGATTCCCAGGTTTTTTGAGATGTGGCTTGGATAAAGTCTTATTCACGCCATGTCTCAAAAAACCCGGGAGTCACGTGGCAGCGCTGTTCCTACTGGTTCCCGGGCAACTTCCGGTCCATGCTACGTCTAAAAAAACCTGGGAGTCGCACGACAGCGCTGTTTCTATTGGTTCCCAGGCAACTTCCAGTTCACGGAAGAGTGTCTAAAGCCACCCCTGTGGGGGTTTCCCAGAGCCGCAGGTTTAAACTGCGGGAGAAATCCTGCTTGTTTAAAAAGGCCCTTAGTGTAAGCAAACTAATTTAATTCAAAGTTTTGAGACAATTTTTTGTTTAAATTATGTATACAAGATGATTATTTATATATTTGCTATTATTTAGATAACATTTATAGTTGGGCAGAGCCTTTCAATATGTTTATTTTACAAGAACATTACCTGATTTCTGACAAAACTTTCAACTAAAATTAGCATGTTTAAATACAGGGATGGTAAGCTCAGGTCAAAAGTCCAAATGTGGAACAAGGCTAGTCTTTATTTAGCCCGTTTCCAGTTCCTATCCCCAAGTACTGAAAGACTGAGCTCAGGTTAAGGGAACAAAGAGGAGGGTGTGCACCCAAGGATATTGGTAGATCCACTATGTGGACGCTCCTCTTCCTGAACTCATCCCTCAAACACCCCTGTCCCCAGCTTCTGTGTGGTCCTTGGAGCTTGTTCTAATTTTAAGAGGAACACGAAAGGGAAAAAGTTATCTACCTCTTTTAATACATATCAACCAGCACTACCTTTAATCAGTGTAGACCTGGAGTTATGCAGCATAAGTTCTCCTGACAGAAACCAATAGAACATGAGGAGGAAAAGGAACATGAATGCGGCTGAAAGAAGTCAGTGAAGTTGATGTCACTGAAAAGAAAGGTGAACCAGCTTGAAAGCAGCTGGATGCCACAGTAATAAAGCTTATCTAAGTACCTAGTAGATAAATAGTAGGCACAAATATTACAGAAAAAATCCATGAGATAGCCTTTTGAAATAAATCCAGATAACAGAAAACCATTAAAATTCTAGTTTCTCTGGGAATGCAGTACTGAAACCATGTATTTGGGAGTAGTTCCATTTACTTCACTTTTACTACACCAGCATAAATGGCATCGGGATGTTGCTGTGTATAACAGAAATTGGATAGTATTTTATGTTGTTTCACTGATGCCTGTGTAGATCTGGCAAAGCATGATAAAAACTGCACTTGAAAAATATCTGTACATCATTAATCACACCTTTATTTAGACTGATACATTTTTTCAAAGTGCTCCTTTTTGACTTCATCACGCTGTTATATCCACAGTAATTTTTTTAAAAATCTGAAAATATATTGCCTTTCCTCATGATCAGTATTGTCAGAGGCACTTTATGTTCATTCATCAGTGTTAGGCTCCTAAGAAATAATTTTAAAGATACTTGAGCTGTGAAGAGGGGGCAAATTTTGTATTTCTGATTTCCCCTCCCCCCAGTTTCAGTGCTAATTATGCAAGTTTTTTGTGTCTCAAAATTTTGGTACCTTTTATAGTTGGTTAGGAAGCAAGCAAATAGTTGGGTGCAGCCTGTGTGTGTCGCCTGTATGTGTAAATGAATGCAGCCTTCTGGGTGTGTATGTGTGCATGTGCAGGTGGTGACCCTGGGGGTGTGCGCATGTGTGCATGTGCAGGTGGTGACCCTACAATAAACAGCAAAGGACCCCCTGATACTAGCAAGCTGTAGAGCACCAGGCAGAGGAAGCTCATGCCCTTGCTCTGTCACATTAGATTCCTGGGCACAGAGTCGGTTCCCTCAGTTCCACCTCCAGCTGTCTGTGGAAGCAGGCCAAGCCCCTGAAACAAAGCACGTGGAGATCAAAACTCAAAGTAAATCAAAATGCAATCCACTCCTATTGTTGGGGCTAAACTACATACCATGAAACTTTATAGATGCCCATACTGCTAGACCAATAATTTAAAAACATCACATTAGAAGTGGAAATTGAGAGGTACAACACATGCGAAACATACCCTCCAACAGTGCGTTTTTGTCCAGGTACAGCAATGAGTTTTGTTATCTTGTAGCAGGCTTTCAGCATTGTTTGGTTTCTACAGGAGTTCAGGAAACCTGAAGACAATGGCAGTCATTAATACCTCGTTAATCAGCTGGAGAAAAAGCGAACAGATGGGAAATGAAATGAAACTGAAACAGAGCACATTAAATCAGTGCCTTTCTCTTTCCCCCACATATTAGAACGATGTGGGAAAGACTCCATGCACTTGTTACGTTTGTTTCTTCAGTGCATTGAGGGGCAACCAAAAGCTACCTTTACAAGGGCGCATTTGAACTGACCGGCATAAATCCTTTTGTCGGAATGTCGGTTACACAGAGCCTCGCTTCCCTTGACTCTCTGCAAGCTGCACTGTGTAACTGACATGTATAACAGACATGATACTGACTAGGCTAGTCAGTTACAACACCTAGGCTCAGTTTCTCTCCCCTCTTCGGAGCCGAGAGCCGGGCAAGCGGGGCGCTGTGTAGTGACATGATTACAGACTTCATGGCAGAGGAGATCAGGGTAAGGAACAACAGCCGCAGCCAGTGGGAGGGAGGGGAGCCTTGGCTTCCAGTTCAACCCAATGTTGAAGGAATTGGGATTCCCCAGGGGACGGGCTGCCTCCCCCAGATCCTGGAGGAGGAGGGAGTCCTGTTTGGGGGCAAATGAGCTGGGGGATCTCATCGGTGCCCTGGGGGACATGGATTTGTTGCCTCTTTACCTGGCTTATGGCGTGATGGCTTGGGAGCCCCAGGGAGCCTTGCCGTGCCAAGCGCTCCCCTTTTGGAAAGCAGGTCTTGGTGGGAGGGGGGAGCGCTTTGGACGTGGAACCTAGGTAGGGATTGAAATGTCTGAATGCCGCTTCCTAAATGCAGGCAATTTCAAAATGCGCTTAAATAAACCCATATGTGAATAATGCATGAATTTATTTAAGCACATTTTGAAATTGACTGCATTTAGAAAAAACAGCATTTTAATGTATGTGGGAACGTGCTCTGAGATTTTAACTCATTCATTGCTGGGGGCAGAAGTGGGGCACTTTTTTCACCTTATCAAGCTTGGGATAAGCCATGCTATCCATGAAAGATAACACTGAGGCAGAAGGGAGATTAAATGTGGGACCACTTTCAGACATTCCCACTGCGTATATTCTGGCTATGGAGCCAGGATATGTGCAGGGATCAGCTGGTCTGAACAAACCCCCACCCCACCCCCGGTGGCTTTGCTGGCAGACACGCTCTGGGATGCAGAGCTCGATTTCCTGCTTTGCATCCCTGCACGTGTCTGCCAGCAAAGCCGTGCGGGGAGCTATAAGACCAACCACTCCCTGCGCATATCCTGGCTGCGCATTCCCTCCCTCAGCCAGAATATGCGCGGAGGGATGTCTGAAAGTGGCCTAAGAGGTAAGACGTAAAAGAAGGGTGCAGCCACACAAGACAGGCTAAGAAGGCCAGGGGCTGGCTCCCAGTTGCATTTTTTTTTTTTGCATTGGAACCTAAGTGACTTGAAGTTAATGTAAACTAACAACAACAAACAAAACATGGGAAATTAACGTTCGTGTATGTAAAGAATTTGACTATGATCCAGTTATGCATACGCTGGCATTGTTGCAAAGAAGTGCATGTGCTGTGCAGACAAATTGATGTTTGCAAACACGACAGCCCACTGGAGTCCAGGTTCAGCCTGTGCAGCCCACATCTAGCCCCAAATCACATGTTCAGTGGGACAAGGCCAATATGTAGGCAGGTGTTTTCCCACCCTGCTCCACCCACCAACCCCCTGTTCCCAGGAAGAGTCCTGGCCTCTGCAATGACTCACAGTCCCTGTGGACCTTGGGAACAAGAAGCCACACCAGCTGTTCCTTTTTTCTGACCCTGGGAGGTGGACCAGCACCTGTTATTCCTCCCCACCCATGGAGGTGCATACCCTGGTATGCACTGACCAGCACATGGTAGCTGGAAATATCCCTTTGCTATGCACATAATGCTGTGTTTATTGAGCAAATCACATAATTTGAGTGCCGATAGTTAACAGAGAAAGTGAAAGAATTGAAAGTACTCACCCCAAGCAATCAGTCAGTGTATAGTGGCAACCAGGGATGTTAGCAGATGTGACAGTGGCCTGCTGTGACCCAGGATCTCCAGCACATGTGTTCACGCACCACCAGATATGGGCCAGCTTCTGCCCCGGAGCAGGTAGGTGGCTAGCCTAGGATGTACCCTCGACCTGATCCCAGGTGCCCATCACAGGCCAAGGGCTACCTATGTAGGCCACAGCAGGCCAGCAAGTTTGTTTGGCCCATTCCAGCCCAGGGAGCTGCAGCACCACCCACACGTCTGTTTTTAGCCTTGGTGTATAACATCCATGGCCCATAGCACAGTTCACGGCTTACTGGCAGGTAGCAGAGGGTCTCACCCACTCTGGTGTTGGAAATCCCTTCCAGTTTGCATAAAACCCTCAGTCAAACATGTACCTCCTGTACCTTCTCTCCAACATCACCTTATAGTTGGGACTGAAAAGATCCCCACTTGCCAGGGACTCAATCTCTGGGAGTGCCCAGTCCAAGTATAGGACGAAAAGTTCTCCTTCAGTCGGTTTACGTTCCCTGTACTCCGAGTCCCTTGTGTCCCTGAAGAGATTCAGCTCCGCCATCTGATCAAGGCACTCCCAATGGCCCTGTGGGTATGCTCTCACTAGGATGGTCAGGTGTACAAGGCAGAGTGGCAGCAGGGACCCAACCAGGGTTCCAGCAGGATTTAGCCAAGTACCAGCATATCTAGGCAGGCAAGAGGTGTAGTCCGCATCCAGGCAGAGTCAAAACTAGGAAGGTAATGACTTGCTAAAGAGGCAAAAACTAATAATAAAAAAATTAAAGTATATCAGAGGCCAGCTAGAAAGTCAGTTGGGCCATTAGATGCCATGGGGGTAAAAGGGGCGCTCAGGGAGGATAAGGCCATTGCAGAAAAGCTGAATTAATTCTTTGCTTGGGGTCTTCACGGCAGAGGATGTTCGGGAGATACCACGTCGGAACTATTCTTTGTAGGTGATGATCGGAAGAGCTGCCACAGATCAACATGACTGTGGAAGAGTTTCTCGAGCAAATTGAATATTAACCAATCACCAGGACCAGATGGTTTTCACCCCAGAGTTCTGAAGGAACTGAAATATGAAATTGCAGACCTACTACTGGTAATTTGTAACCTATCACTAAAATCTGCCCCTGTACCCAAGTGGAGGACAGCTAATATAATGCTGATATTTTAAAAGGGCTCCAGAGGTGATTCTGAAAACTAAAGACCAGTGAGCCTGATGTTGTCTGTGCTAGGAAAATGGTGGAGATTATTATTAAAAACAGAATTACAGGGCATATTGATAAACATTCATTTATTTATTTAGTCAAATTGTTATGCCACCCTTCTCAGGGCAGCCCACAAATCAGGACAGTAAAAATCAGAAACACCCCTCACAAAACCCACCCAATACCACCTCCCCATTTCCCACATCCTAACTCCACTCACACCTCTATTCCCAAACCCACCCACCAATCCCCCATTCCACTATCCCTGCCCGCCAAATGCCTTTACAAACTGGAGGTGATGCAAGATCTTCTTTGAGGCACTCATGGCTTAATGGGGAAGAGTCAACATGGATTTAACAAAGGAAAGTAATGCCTCTCTTGGAATTCTTTGAGGGTGTGAATAAGCATGTGGGTAAGGATAAGCCAGTTGATATAGCGTATCTGGATTTTCAGAAAGCATTTGATAAAGTCCCTCATGAGACTCTTGAGGAAATCAGAAAGTCATGGGATAGGAGGCAGTGTCCTATTGTGGCGTGGTAACTGGTTAAAGGATAGGAAGCAGAGAGTAGGACTAAATAGACAGTTTTCACAATGGAAAAACAGTCCAAACTTTGTGTACACAATGCAGAATTCTAAATTAGGAGTTACTACTCCAGAAAAGTACCACAATGTCAGTGTGGACAATACATTGAAATCCTCAGCTCAGTGGCAAAAAAGCAAACAGAATGTTAGGAATTATTCTTAAGGTGTAGAGAATAAAACTGAAAATATCATAATGCCACTACATAAATCTATGGTGCAGCCATACCTTAAATATTGTGTGCAGTTCTGGTTGCCCCATCTCAAAAAAGCTATAGTAGAAATGGAAAAGGTACAGGGAAGGGTGACAAAATTTATAAGGGGTATGGAATGACTCCCCTGTGAGGAGAAGCTAGATAGTTTGAGGCTCTTCAGCTTGGAGAAGAGACAACCAAGAGGGGATATGAAAGATGTTTATAAAATCATGAGTGGTGTGGAACAAGTTAATAGGGAATGGTGATATACCCTCTCAAATAGTACTAGAACTAGGGATACTGCATGAAACCAACAGGTAACAGATTCAAAACAAATAAATATTTTCTCACTCAACAGTCTACAATTAAGTTGTGGAATTTGTTGCCAGAAGATGTGAACACCACCAGTAGTATAGGTAGGTTTAAGAAAGGATTGGATAAGTTTCTGGAGGATAGATCCATTAGCACACTGTAGCAGGGTTCCCACTTTACCATAGGGGGAGTGGTTTTAAGATCCATACCCAAGAAGGTTACCACTCAGGGGTCAGGCTCAATCACAGTTTATTTACAACACAGTCCCAGATCAAACACCAAGCCTCTGGCCCATCTTTATGTCTTCAGAAACCAAGTCCATAACAGAGGGCTAACCAGCCAAACACAGTCCTGACCCAGGCTAGCTCTTTACCAACTCACTTCCAGGTTCAGGCTTCTTGCTTGAGTCCAGGCCTCCTTCATCCAGGACCTCTTTTGAAGTCTCTCCAGAGATGTGTTCTCCTCAGTGGTCAGGAACAGACTACCCCCAGCCTCCTGTGCTCTCTTCTTTTATAGTAGTAGCCAGTAGCCACACCTACCAACTTTCTGTTTCCTCTTCAGCAGCCATCTTGTGGCAAATTCACATGGCAGGTGCCATCTTGTGACACAAGCCTGCCACCCCCACCCCCCAAGACGGGATTACCAAAGGCAAGTCCATCCGAGATCACCTTCTTACTCAGAGTTTTCCTTCAAGCTTATACACAGTCACAGTTAAGTATAATTTCATTTATATTTGTTCTGGGTTTTACTACTCTGAACTAGGGCTTTATGGCCCTCCTGCCCTCCACATTGCCCCTTAATAGCCAGGCCTGTACCACTGTACCATCTTCCTCTCCAGCTTCCCTATTTTCTCTGCCCAGGAGACAAAACTCTACTAGACTTATAATCTTTTAATATGGTTTCCTTCAACCAGTAGCTTCATAGTCTCTAAGGTTTTCTTCACCCATATTAACAGTAGCTAGAGCTTCTGTCAGCTCATTGGATTTTGCATACTTATCCCTACCAGGAAAGTAGTCTTCCATCCAGCGTAAGACTTTGAAGGCTTCCTACAGCCTCATTCATTCAGCTACTCTTGGATTTTAGGCAGAGCTACCTTCAGCTGTATGATTTCCTGCAAGGGAGGTAATCGTCCACTCGGCTTACAATCTCAGTTTACCCCTCATGGGGTTGGGAGGCCAGCCCACCCAACCATTCCGGACACCCACACACCCCCGGGATCCTAAAGACCTTGTTTGGTCTGTACAAAACAATAGATATCATTCCCTTCCTAGGGGTTACATTGACGTTCATTATAATGGTCTTTCCCTACCAAGGAGATAATCCTCCACCTGGTGCACAGACTATTAAGCATCTATTTTTACACCATACTGAGAGTTTCCGTCAACTCCTTTCACCCTTTAACATAAGACAAAGCTTCCGTCAGCTATTCCCTCGGTTAGAGTTTCCTTTAACATTTTCCATTACCATGCCAAGCTTCGGCCATGATCCCCTCCCCCTTCAGAGAGGGTAACCCCTTTCCGAGTGCTCTGGAAGAAGTTAGCATGCTTGCTCCAACCTGATCTCATTAACTGCTTTATTATCAGGGTCATTCTTGTGGCTCTGCAGCCTTTGTTAATTAGCTGCTTGCAGCATTTACAACTATCCTCTATAGCTTGCTTCAGCCTGGAGTAAGGTGTGGGCCCTCTCTTGTCTTCCCAGAACCTCACCCTGGGACCCTACAAGCCTTTGTAGGCCATGTAAGTTCACAATTTCTATCATTACTTTCTCCCAGGGTTTATGGTGTCAGTTAGAAGCGGTTTACCTTCATCCCAGCTATACATTTTTTTCTAGGAACTATTCTAGTCCCTCCAGGTCTACCTCTTCCCTACCTTCAGGAGGTTTCACAGTTATTACAGGCAAGTCTACTTTCTTCAGTTTACAATTTTAAGATCTTTCTTCTTCATTTAAGAACTTTCTCCCTAGGCTCAACCTGGAAACCATGTATTTTCTTTATTTTGGCCCCATTCACATCCATTCCCTTGGCTACCATCAGCCTTCTCAGGGTTTGCTCATTTTTAATTCTCTCAAGTGGTATCATCTTCCGACCTGTTTCCTCGCTGTCCCTTTCCTGAGGTTTCCTTGCTGTCACTACGCTTAGTTGTCTCTGGCAGTGCTCTTTCTAAGGTCCATTCTACTCCTTCCATTCTGCCTTTGAGCACCCATTTAGGGAATCTATCCCCCTTTCCACCTCAGCAGTGATATCCTTATAATCTGCTCCTGGACGTAATGCTTCAACTTCATTTAGCTGTTCTCTTTCCTTATTTCCTTTACAGTTTCAGTTAACTGCCTTAGCTCTTGGCTTCATTTCCCTAGAGCTTCTATAGGCAGGCCAGTTTATATGGTCTGATCTATTTTATCAGGGAGATTCTTATTCCTGCTTCTCACTACATTTCCCCACTTCTCCAGGGCTTCCAGTGTTAGAGCAAAGGAAAGAAGGAATTGATGGAGAAGGAAACACAGACAGGGCTTTCTCCTATCTGGACAACTTCTTTTCAAGTGTCCTTCCCTTCTACAGACCCAGCAAATCTTTCCTTTTCCTAGCCTGTTCTTCTGCATCTCTCTTCCCCACCCTGTTGCTTCATAGGTGGTCACATTACTTTCCTTTTCCATACTTTTAATCTCCTGAACCCCTTTCCCTCCTTTTTCCCATCTTTTGGCCCCTTCCTACAGGGCAGTCTCTTTTTACATGTTGTGGGTTACCGCAAGCCCAACAAAGTCTTCTCTTCATTCCAGAGGGGCAATATATGCCCTCCTGCCCACATGCAGTCTTGGGGTTTCTTTCCTTGTGCATCTCCCTTACAGTACATAGAGGTACCAACTACTTAAGTGTCCCCATTCCCTACAGTAACCGCATTCTCTGGGGGCTTCCCAACAGGGAGTTACCCCAGACCACATTGTCTCCTCAACAAAGTCTTTCCAGCACCTGGGGTAGGTGGTTCACTCTTCCCGCCATTGCTTTGCCACAGCTCTGGTTCGACACAGTTCCATAGTGTTACCTTGGTTTTAATCATCAAGACATCCTCTAATTTCTCTTTCCTCAGTTTTACTGCTTGTTCGGTCATTTCATTGAGGTTTTCCTTTATATTTTTCATTCTTTTCCCTACTGCTATCATACCGTCTGCTGTTAACTCTGTCTCTGTGTACTGTTCTCATGTCCTTCTTCTGGGATATCTGGTTCTGAGCTCTTCCAGCTCCTTTTTCAAACACCCATAATTATCAATAATTTCCCCTACCTGGACAAGTGTTACTCTGGTTTGCAGACTCTGATCTCTCTTTAGACCCTGGGCCGGCTCTTCTGCCTACACTGTACTCACGTCTTTCCATTTGAGGCAGTCTTTTTTTTCTGCCTTTGCTTGTCCACTAGGGCAATCATCTTCTTTCTGGGGTCTTTAATAGGGTTTCTACAGCTGTACAGTCCTTTTTAAAGTGTCCTTGCTTCCTACATTCCCAGCACTTTCTTACTTGACCTCTTTCCTTGGGGCAGTTCCTTTTTAGATGTCCTAATCTATTACATCCCCAACACCTATTTACTTTGGTCTTCCCCACTTACTTGGGTCGCTACAGATGGGTTTTTCCCTATTCCATTAACAGGACTATGTCTCTTTCTGTCTAGCACACCCGTTACCTTACAGGTGGTATATTTCACAGCATTTTTACAATTTTGGCCCCTATCCACAAACTTTCCCTGTCTTGGGTCTCCAAGTCCATTCCTTTCCATACTTTGAGGAGCACCACCTCCATAAGTGTCCTCCTTGTCCACAATGTTGTCTCAGTGGTCCCTATCTAGGGTAAATTAAGTACCTTGGTTCCCACGCTGCCGGACTCTGGAGAGCTCCCCTTGCTCTCCATGCTGCTTGGGTATGCTGGTCTCCCCTTCTCCAACAGCAACCCCTCTTCTATCCAAGTCCACAAAGTCCTTGGTTGCTGCCATCTTGGGCACACTCCTCCAGATGCCATTTTGTGTCTCTCTGGTGTGGGCTAGGCTCCTGCTTCTAGCCTAGCTGGAGCCTCTGCCTTTGGGCAAGCTCTTCTTGCTTTGCTCTTGTTCCTCTCTGGGTTGCACTCTTCTGGCTCTGTTTTGCAGTCTCACTCACTGCTGTTCAACAAAATCCTCTGTCTCCATCACTCTTTCACTTTACCACTGGGTACAGTCTTCTGGGTGCAATCCTCCTATCTCTGGCAGGTCCCCTGCTCTGGGTTCAGAACCCCCTTTGTAGGATGGTGTGGTGGCCAACATTGGGGTTTGCCCGTATTCTCCACCAAACTGTAACAGGTGTGTGCTTGCCAGGGGTAAGTACTTACAGGATCGGCACAATTCAGTCAGTCTCAGTTTGGGAATCATCATCAAGCAGTTAATTTACATCAACATAGTCTTGCCTCTAGGCCAGGCAACAGACCTCTGGCCATTCACATGCACAGTTCTCCATACATACAGGCCTAGCGAGGCATCAGTCCTGTGGCTGGCTTCACACAGTCCATGATACACTCACAAAGCCTCTGGTTCCTCTGCCTTGGTCCCAGGCTTCTTCTCAGTCTTCAGGCCTCAGCTCTCTGGCAGAGATGTTGCCTCTTCAGCAGCCAGACAGCTTCCTCTTGCTTTATACCTAAGAGTGGGCATTGCTTCCGCTTCACTCCAGCTTTCTTAAAGTCATAGCAGCCTTTAAATGCTGTTCCCTGCCACAATAGGAATTACTTCAAGCCAATGGACAGCTCTGCTTCAACATTCATTCTGAGCATAATGACCTTCACTGCCTTGCAGATCCCAGTGGGCAGCTTATCTCCCACATACATTCCCTTACAATGACCCTCACTTCTTTGCAGATCACCACACCCAGTCATTCCCTGACATTAAGTCCATCCCCTGCCTCAAGTTAAAAGTTCCATTCTTGCATGGTGCTTAACAGACGCAACATGCATTATACGACTTGATGTGGCTGTTACATGAATTACTGTTGCCAGTACAACACACAAACACACGCAGCTTTGCAAAAATCTTTTCAACCAACAGCAACCGATACCTAGGCACACAGCCACTCCCCTGATGACAGATGTCTGATAGTGACGAGTAGGAGGTCATGTGCAGTGCACAGCTAATCCTAATTGGGGAGCCTCCCAGCTGTGTAAACCTTTCAAAACATTTGGTACATGGTCTGCTGAGTTCAGTGACATCAATACTGCAGTTTCCAGTGTGTTTACCTCTGGCCCATTCAGTCCCTCCCCACCCGCCATCCCCTGCTATATCCCACTCTGTGCGTTCCCTATTGGCAGTTTCAGGAGAGCCAGCAGCAGCCCTGAAGCTCTTCATTTTGTATGCAGAGTACCAAATATGGATGATGGCCTGACTCCCCACCATGGAACTGTCAAGTGAGGTTCTATTCCCTCCACCTCTCATGCCCTGCAAATGTCTGGGGCATGGAGACACCCCCCTAGTCAGGGTCTGGGGTGGCCAGGAGATGGAAGACTGCCAGAACATGACAGTACCAAGCAAATTGGTGCACCGGTATGCAATAGATTGGTGGCAGGATGAATGGACCTGCTATGTGTTGGAGAGGGACATGTTCGAAAGGTCTATAAAACATGTGAAACTCTCGCCACTAGAGCCCTTAAAGACAAACTGAGACTACAAGATCTCCTCACAAAGCATGCACTTCAGGAAGGAGAAGAAGAACCATCTGCACAAGCCTCACAGCCCTCCCATGACAAAAGGCCAGACAAGAGCAGTGGTGGGCAACTCCACCAGGCACATCACACCCATTTAGAGTTCTACCTCCTCTTTCACCTCATGAGATGAAGCACAGTCCATGAGGACACTCTTGTCCCTGGACCACGCTCCTGCTGAACCTGACTCTGTGCCCCAGGAACTGGAGGACATTATTGAGGGAGAAATAATTTCCTTGGACCTTATGTACACCTCAGACTGCTTGGAGGAAATTCTGGCCCTACACCATGTAAGGAAAAGAACTCCGATCCTGTCTGAGGAAGTTATCCCAGAGGAAGATATCCCACAACCTACCACCAAAAGTGCCTCCCGATGCTCACTGAGAGACCCCAGCTACCTTGGAGACAATTTTGAGTGGGGCCTGTTGGATCCGAGACCTCATTCAGACCAATCTCGGCATCAGAGAAAGTGCAGCGGTGGGGGCAATCACCGTTAGGAGGCAAGAGGGGATGGGGTCAAATGAAGAGAGGAGGGATGTGACCTCATCAAGAGAAGCTGGGAGAAGAAGAGAAGAGAGGCAGGAGGGCAAACATAAGAGAATGAGGTGGGGGAGAGAGAGGGTTGAGAAGTGATAGCAAAGCGACGTTTATCAATTTTGCTTTGAAGAATTAGAGAAGATCATGTGCAGAGAGTGAGGAAGGATGGGAAGAATAGGGAGGCTTCAGGGGGGAAGAGATGGTGGGGGTTGCGGGAGTGGGATTGGATTGATGATTTCCTACTATTTCCCACCGTTTTGGTAGTTTCTGGTAATTTCTGGTATTAGTGATAATACCAGAAATTACAGACAAATACAGGAAACTACTGGAATTTACGGAAAATCACAAAAATGTAGAAAATGCCAATAGATTTCCTTCTCATGCAAATGAAGGGGGAAATGCAGTTTCCACTGAAAACAGCACTCAAGAGATTTTTTGTTTCATCTCTACCCCCTACCACCGAAAAGAATGGTACCAGAAAATGCTGTGATTGCTCCACTCATGAAGAAAACCCTGAAGCTCTGCCTGTGACAGACGTCTGAAGAGTTACAGCCAACATCAGGTTTGCCTGATTCCACCTCCTGCACCAGCAGCACCTGGTCTCTTCTTGCCACCAACGGACCCGACATCACCTTTGGGATTTTCTCAGCCAATAGGAGATATCCCATCCTTGCCAGCAGACCCTGCAAGTAAGTTGTTGGCAGACCTTGATGGATCAACAAGAAACAGTTCAACACCCTGGACAAGTTGCCTGCAGTACCCACACAACCAAGCAAAGGCAGCACCATGGATTTCAACTCTCCGCTATCAGATGAGATGATTGGACACCCGACAAGTGATTTAGTGATGGATCAAACTTCCATATTGGCTACAGAAGACGTGAAAAATTTCCAGACCGTGCTAAAATGTGTGACAGCAGCGATGCCCCAGCTTCCCACAAGGATAATTAAAAAGACTCCCACTGGGCCAGTCTGTGGAATTCTGGTAGACAGAGACACTGGTCACATCACATTACCAATTTTCGATGAGCTGGTGGAACCATCCAAGTCAGTGTGGACCATACCATCATTATCTACCCTGATTAACAAGTTGGCAGTTCCTTATACCCAGTGCCACAGGAAGGGGCCTCCATGTTCTCCCACCATCCCCCTCCAAATTCCATGGGGAGAACACCAGCTCCAATAAAACCCAATTGGAAACTGTCAAGGCATCACCTTTTGACAGGGAGGGAAGGCGCCTTGACGTCCTTGGGAGAAAACCCTCTTCTCAGCCACCATAGCCCTGAGAGTGGCTGACTACATGACAGTTATGGCGGGGTACTAGCATTGCCTTTCGTTCAAAACTAACTCTAACAATAACCCTGTGGACAAGTTAGCACTCCAACTAGAGGGAAGTCAGGTAGTTCAGTTCCAGCTCAGATCAGCCATACATGTGGCTGATTGTGTGATCAGGAACTTGGCTATGCTGTACAGCAGTGACACCCTAAAACAAGACATGTATCAAGGATTTACCATTTGAAGATGATGGTCTTTTCTCTAACACAACAGATGAGACATTATCAAAAATAAAAGAAACATGTCGAACTGGAAAGGTGCAGAATGTGGTTCAACTCTTCAAGAAGATATACTATTATTATTAACAAACATTTATATAGTGACAGCAGTGTACCTGGCACTTTACAAAGTAATAAAATAGACACGGTCCCTGCCCCTAGGGCTTACAATCTGAGAGACAGGAGCTGGGGGAGA
>QEPC01006863.1:3641257-3651521 GCA_003113815.1 Sphenodon punctatus
CCGCAGCCGCTGGTGCTGGGGGGGTGGGCTCGCCTCCGCCTTCGCCTCCGGGTCCGGGTCCGGGTCTGACTCTGTTCTTTTTTTTAAACAAAAAGCCAGGCTGGGCAGGGTGGGTGGGGGGTGTCCCCCCTTTCACCCGCACAGCCTGGACTCGGGGAGGGTTTTTCTTTTAAAAAACTGTTTGGCTAATGGCTGGGGCTTTAAATTTTTTTACATTGCAGCCATTTAAAAATGGCTGCAATGCAAAAAAATCCGGTACCCTGGAATCCGGTACCGGTCCGGATTACCGGGCCGAATCCGATAATGCCGGTACGCCCGATACCGGCATTATCGGATACCGGATTCTACCGGTTTCCCACCCCTAGTGTTTATCCCAAGCTTGTTGAAAAGGTGCCCTACACTCCAGCAATGAAGCAGCTGGGGCTCCTAACCTAGGAATCACAGTTCATTCTAGGTGGATTAGTGAGGTGCTAATTACCCTCTTTGTCTGCCAGACTTGGTACAAATTTTTACATTGCTTTGAAGGTGGCACAAGATAAAAAAATATTTGGATAGTACTGGGCAAAAAAGGGGAAACAAGTGAGGAGAGACATGGGAAACAAGGCCATAAAGAGCCATGAAAGTTAAAGACAAGAAGCTTGTGCTGAAGGTACAGGGAGCCAGTGGAATATACAGGGAGTACAGGGAGCCAGTGGAAGGAAGACAGGAGGGACTGAATATGCTTCAATAACAGGGCTGGCCTTAGGAGATTTATTTTTTATTTATTTTTATTTATACAAAATTTCTACCCCGCCCCTCCTGCCCACAGGGCAGCCCGGGGCAGCGAACAGCAAATATAAAAACAATAAAACAATTAAAACAGTTAAAATTCACAAAAATGCAGGGAATAAAACTCCCATGCTCCACCCCCACCCACCCTCACCCTCCCCAAAGGCCTGGCGGAACAGTCAGGTCTTACATAAACGTCGAAATAACAGGAGAGTGGGGGCCAACTAAGCCTCCTCTGGGAACGAATTCCACAGCACAGGGGTGGCCACCGAAAAAGATCTAACATCGGTGGCCAGCCACCTCTCCTGAGGAACCTCCAAAAAGGCTCCCACGGACGATCTCAAGGGTCGCATGGGCACATGGGGAGTGAGGTGGTCCTGCAGATAAGTAGGGCCCAGACCGTGAAGGGCTTTAAAAGTTAAAACCAGCACCTTGAACCTGGCCCGGTGCTTTATAGGCAGCCAGTGCAAAGCCTGGAGCACTGGTGTGATGTGCTTCCTGCAGCCCGCCCCCATGAGACAGGCCACAGCATTTTGCACCAGCTGCAGCCTCCAGACCAGCTTCTCGGGCAGCCCCACGTAGAGCACATTGCAGTAATCCAGCCTCGAGATGATGAAGGCAAGGATGACGGTGGGGAGCTCGGAGTCTGAGAGATACATCCGAAGCCTCCAGACAAGATGTAACTGCCGAAACGCACTCCCCGCTACAGCCACAACCTGAGATTCCAGGCTGAGCTGTGAATCGAGGAGCACATCCAGACTCTGCACTTGAGAGACCATGGGAGGGGGGAATCCACCCAACAAGAGGAGATTCAACCACCCCCAGGCTCCCCAAGCCCTCGCCCACCAACATCACCTCTGTCTTGTCAGGATTCAATTGCAGATGGCTCAACCTCATTCAAGCCCCCACAGCTGACAGGCACTGGGAAAATAAGGAGACTGCGTGACCTGGGTCGGTAGAAAAAGAGAGGTAGAGCTGAGTGTCATCAGCATACTGATGACACTGCATGCCCTGAAACCCTCTCACGGACTCCCCTAATGCCTGCATATAGATGTTAAACAAGAGGGGGGACAGACTGGCACCCTGCGGGACTCCACACATGAGGTTCCGTGGAGAAGATGTACACTCCCCCAAGACCACCCGGGGAGTTCTACCGGCCAGGAATGAAAAAAACCAGTCCTAGATCGTCCCACCAATCCTGGCACGGTCCCATAGGTGAGTCACCAACACCTCATCAGTGACTATGTCGAATGCAGCTGAAAGGTCTAGAAGAACCAATAAGGTCTGATGACCCTGGTCCAATGCCAGACGGAGATCATCAACCAAGGCCACCAAGGCCATCTCCGTACCATACCCAGGCTGAAACCCAGACTGAGAGGGATCAAGGAAACCAGTGCGGTCCAGATGTTCTTGGAGCTGCTGTGCCACAGCCCGCTCAATAACTTTCCCTAAAAAGGGGAGGTTAGAGACCGACCGATAACTGGCAGGAGCATCAGTGTCAAGAGATGGTTTCTTGAGCAGGGACCTAAGCACAGCCTCTTTCAGGCAGTCAGGCACCCTGCCTCCCATAGGGAGGCACTAACCACCCCAGCCAGCAACGGCCGTAATGTCTCCTGGCTGGCTTTCACCAATCAGGACGGGCATGGGTCTTGTTCGCAGGTGGTGGCATGAACAGATCTCATCAAGGACTCAAAATCGGCAGGCGACACCATCTGAAACCGATCCCACAAAACAGGACAGGACGGGGCATCCATATCCCCAAGATGATTCTCTGCAGTGTGGGGTCCAAGGCGGGGGAGATATACAGGGGCCCATTTTCCCGCCAGTGGCTTCGCTGCCGTTGGCTGGTGGGCCTAGGGGCGCTCCCCTGCTCAGGGGGTGCTCCCCGGCTTGGTCGGTGGGCACTACCCAGGCCTGGGCTTGGGGACGGGTGGAGGAGCACTCCCTTCCGCTCATCTCTAAGCTCAGACATTTCATGGGCACTTACCGCTGTGGCATCAGTGTTCTGGGCCTCGTGCTGGGCCCGCATGCCAGCTCACTGCATCGGGGTCTGGCAGCAGCGAGCACAGCAACAGCAGTTTAAATCTGCCATCGCGATGCCTGCCGCCACCGGAAGTTGCAAGGGAGAGTGGGAGAGGCGGGGCCTCTGCCTCTCCCTCACTCTCCATGTCTCCACCCCTGCTGCCTGTCTGTCTCAGAGTCGGCCAGGGGGAATGAGGGAGAGGTAGAGGCCCCGCCTCCCATGTTCCCCCTGGCCGAGACTGACAGACACTCACTCACTCCCATTGGTCCCCTCCGCTGTCTGTCAGTCTCGGCCAGGGGGAGTGAGAGAGAGGCAGAGGCTCCGCCTCTCCCACATTCCCCCTTGCTGAGATACTGGTTGAGGTGAGATGTGCCGGCCGGCAGGCTTGCCACTTTGCGGGAACAATCCTTCACCCTCCTCCGGAATCAGGCTGGCCGTTCAACAGACGTGCCGACTGATTCCGGAGGGGGATCGGAGGAGGGGGTGGGGCCACGTGGCACAACGTGCTGACGCACAGCCCTGCCTCCCCCTGTGCTCTCCCAGTTGCCTGCCCTCTGCAATATGGGCGGGCGCAGCAGCCAATGCGGCTGCTATGCCCGCTCCAGCCCGGGGTCTGGCCATGGCCCGGAATCGGCGGTGGTAACAGATGTTATCGTTCACCGATTCTGGGCTGTGGGGCAGGAACAGATGTTATGATACCACGGTCAACCACGGTGAACCCCCCCGCCCCCGTGGTGGCTGCGGTACTGTAACATCTGTTGGGCCCAAAAGAGATTTCCGTCACGTGTTCACCCCCGGTGGGAATCTCTTTGACCACGCTTTCTGAGCTCCGGCCGCGCGGGCTGCCTGATGGCAGGAGGGGTGGGGTATTAAATTGAAAAATAAATAAAATAAATGTCTTTGTTCCTAAGCAGAGCTATAGAGCAGACAATCTACGCCCTTGAAATTAAAAATAACCATAGCAAGAACAAATTCTATACAAAAAGCAATATGTTTCCATTAGGGGAAACATAGAAAAGTTTACAAAATTACAAACATACCACTTCAGTTGTTAATTCATGTTAATCCAGTGGTGGTGGTGGTGGTAAATGTCCTCCTTTTAGCAGTTTTAAAAATGTTTTATATTGGATTTTATTTGTGTGTTTTTTATTGTAAGTCACCCCGGGCTGCCTGATGGCAGGAGGGACGGGGTATTAAATTGAAAAATAAATAAAATAAATAAATGTCTTTGTTCCTAAGCAGAGCTATAGAGCAGACAATCTATGCCCTTGAAAGTAAAAATAACCATAGCATGAACAAATTCTATACAAAAAGTAAATTAGTTATATATATAAAAACTCCCCAAACCTCCAAAACCCTACTTATAATGACACAGATACATGGGGATATTTATTCCTAATAGCAGCTGCCCTTACAGCAAAGGCAACCAGATTTTGATTACATCTTGATCTGTGTGTCTATGAAGCCGTATAAGCCTTTCCTTTTTAGAAAAAATTTTAACCGGGAAAGGACAGGCACAAGAAGATTCCCTCATCAGTAAAAAAAAATAAACATTCTATTACATAATGAATTGAATCCTCCATTACACCCATTCCATAGGGGCAGATTCTTTTCTCTTTAGATAAACCTAATCTGTGACCAATTACTACTGCAGAGAACATTTGCTCCAGACACAGTCTAGCTTTAATGTATACAAGAATTAGATTTTACCTCTGGAGACCAATGAACATAGAGAGGAGCTACCCGGCTACATCGTATTAACGCGTAATCTTTCTGTTGGACTATATCACTTAACCTTTGATGGACTACGTCTATTTCCCTTACAGAGAAGGACCTGGCATCTCTGTCAACATAATTACCCATTCCAGCCATCTTCAAAGTAGTAGAAATAAACACCAACTAGGGCGATTTCAATGAGGCAGGGTGTGTCGGGTTTTCCAAGTAGCAATTTTTTTGAATTCGTAAAGAACTGATGGTCAAGAGTTTAAATCAGTAATTTAAAAGTCTCTTGATAATTACTAATTGAACCAGGGTCACTCGTAAATGGGCAGCCGGCAATGAGGGCATAAGGCCCAACAGTGATCTTAAAAATTTGTTCTATGTTAGTTACCTCAATTCTCTCATCAGCTGCACAACCCCAGGCCCCTGCACCATATGAAAACTGGGACATGATCTTAGCCTTAAATGCCCTAATGGCAGCAACAACTGACCACCTGGCATAAGCATCGTGAAATTTTTTAATCACAAACATAGACTGAACCATTTTAGCTTTAGCTCTCAACATATGTTTTTCCCAGCTGACGTCAGATGAAAATACAACACCTAAATAGGTGAAGGATTTAACAACCTCAATTCTATGACTGACAATGTGCCACGGAAAGTCTCTGGCACGCCTGCCCCATTTAATAATCTTAGTTTTTCCATGATTAATACTTAACTTATTTAAATCATATAGCTGGGTGAACCTTATCATGGCCCTTTGTAAACCAACAGTGGTCCTGGCAATAATGATAGCATCATCTGCATAAAATCATACATTAATGTGAGAAGCCAAAACCTTTGGGGGATGAAAATTCACATTTTCCATTTCAGTAATAATATCATTAACATACATATTAAACAATTCAGGAGCTAGAAGACATCCTTGTCGCACTTATGCTGGTAGAAAATCTTGAAGACAACTCCCCCTCCCTTCCAAACTGGACATAGGCCCATGTATCTTCATGATATAAGGCCAACAGTCTCAATAAAAAGGTCCAAACCCAATAAATGCAACTTACTCCAAACTCGGTCCCTATCCACTATGTTGAAGGCTGAAGAGAGATCAATAAAAATATTATGCAAGGGGGATTTCAAAACCTTTGTGTATTTATGAATTGTGTATTGAAGGGAATATACATGGTCAACAGTGGCATTCCCTGCCTTGAATCCTGCCTGCTCCTCCATCAGAACATCATTTTCCTGTATCCAGGAGAGTAAATGTTGAAATAGATACCTCCAAAACATTTTGCAGCAATATTAATAAGAGAAATGGGTCTATAAGATCTCGAATCATTACAGGGTCTCGTTTTATAAATTGGAACTATAACAGATCCTTTCTTGTTTCCGGTATAGCAGCATTAGTAATGATACAGTTAAACCAAAACGTAAGAATTGGCACCCACCATTCCAGGTTGGCCTGAAAAAGTTCTTCAGGGAGAAGTCTAGCCCTGGTGCTTTATTTTTCCTTTGCAACTTGATCATGTGTTCCACTTCAGCTTCCAAAATTAAATAATCCTTAGTAACATTAGCTATTAACAACTCTCTGGAGGGAATGAATGTAACATTCACAGACTCTTGCACTGAAAATAGTTTAAAATAATATGCTACCCAGTCATCAGCAGGTATATACGCATCCAGCCAAGGACCACGAGCAGATGACCCTCTAGCCACCAGATTCCAAAATGCTCTATCTTCTCTAGCTATAATTGCAGAGTATAGATGATCCCATTGTAGCTCTACATAATCATTTTTCTTCTTTTTTAGGATATCTTTATAAAGTTTCTTCTGCTCTGCAATTTCCCTACCGGGCTGTGCACCATATTTCCTCAAGTGCTTAATCTTCTTATGGAAATACCTTTTCCATCTAATACAGTCTCTGTCAAGCCATGGAACTCTCTTGAAACTCTTCTCTTTTGCTGTAATAAGCATACTCTTATAAAAGGTGAGGTTTAGTGCATACAATATAGCCTGGGTAACCTTAAGGGCATCTTCAGCTGTAGTAGAAGTCAGAACCTGCTTCCTATATTTGACAAGTGCTTCCAAGGCTAACTTTTCATTCACTTGTCCAGCTACCCCTTCATCCCATCTTAATGGTTTATTGACCAAGATAAGTGGGAATCTATCCAAACTCCCTGGAAGACGTGTCTCCTTCCTCAGGGCAGGAACACTAACATTGGTACTAGAGCCGCAAATCAAGGTGAGAAAAAGAGGCAAATGATCACTTTCTAACATCTATCACCTTGATGGTTCTAACATTATACCAGCATCTAGCCTCAATAAAAATAATAATCAGTTAGACACGAACAGTTCAAACAGTTTAACCCCATACGCATTAACTGCCGTATCTATGAAGGAAGCAGAAGGGACCCCCCCCCAAATCTCATTAATCACAATAAGATCCTCATCGTCCCAGTCCAACCCTCCCATCCGAGCAGTAAACTCTCCTGCTAACAAAAAATTATCAGAAGGAAATTGTAACGTAAGATTTTCTATAAAGAAGAACAGCAAGGGCATGTGACTTTATCCTGGGGTCCACTATGGAGAGAGTGTTCTCCGTGGCCTCCCCAAAGCTGTGGAACTCCTTCCTGGCACAGACCTGGGGGTAATTTCAGACGTGCCGGGCCCAGAGGCCCACCATGCTGAATCACGCACCGGGATCTGTTTCAGATCCCGGTCAGGAATCAGACCAGCCGTCCTTTAGACGTGCCAGCCTGATTCTCACCGGGGATCAGGGAGGGGACGGGGCTGCACGGCCAGTCCAGTTGCTGCAACCAATCCTGTCCCGTGGTCAGGACCACGATCCAGCTGGACTGAAGTTAACAGACGTTACCTTTGACCCATCCCGGATCGTGGGCAATGCGATCACAGTTGGGGCCTGATCCCACCACAATTCTGAACCTCTGGGCGGCCGGAGGTCCAGAATCATGGTCATTTTGATTCTCGCCAGTGATTCATTGGGGTGAACATCTGGCGGGAATCAAACAGGCGTAACGGGACCAACGGCCACCACAGGGGATTCACTGTGGTTGACCATGGTATCGTTTCGTCTGAAGTTACCCTGGGTGGCCCCAAACCTTCCTTTCTTCCTTCAGATGTCAGTGCAAGACCTGGCTGTTCCGCCAGTCTTTTGGCGAGGGAGATGGGTAAGGGCAGGGGTTATTATTTTTGGTGTGGGATTGGGGTGGGGTTTTAATGTGTTTAATTGATGTCCCTCTCCCCACTGTGCGGAGGCTGTGTTTTCCCTCTTTTGTTTTTGCCCCTTTTTGCTGTTATTCTATTATGTCTTTTATATATTATATATTATATATTTTATATTGTAAGCCGCCCTGGGCTGCCTTTGCTAGGGGGGGCAGGGTAATAAGTTTTTAAAATAAATAAATAAATAATTAAATTAAATTAAATTAAATTAATTAATTTTTATATTTCCATTACTTCTAGCATTCAGGTTGTCAAAAATATTATGAAAAAGGGTTTTATCAATTGATTTGGAATGGCAACTCTAACTGTGGTCATAAACCAGAGATACCAAAAAATGTTCACCCAAATAAGTGGGAGGCAAGGCGACTGGAGTGCAGGTGGCGTTCAACTCGCGTTGAAGCCAACTAATTGTGCCATATATCGATTTTGAAGGACTATGGCATGGCTAAGGTGGTGGCAAGGACTGGTCTCCTCTCCACTGCCATAGCGTCTGCGGAATCTCATCCAGCAGAGGTATTCCAGAGGGTGAACATCCTGGTGAAACCAGGCTGTCTCCATCCTGTGGATGAGTTATCTTCTGCCCACTGTGAAGAATTTAATACCTATTTTGCAGACAAAATCGCTCCTATTCACCTTGATTTGGGGGGCTGCTCATTTTTTTTGGTAGAGTCAAGAGTTTGGGATTGTGGAGTCTCAGTCTTGTCCTGTTTATCTGGATTGGTTTCAGTTGGTGTCCCCCACCGAGGCAGAAGATGTCCTTGGTGCAATTCAGGCAACCAGTTTTAAATTAGATTTTTGTCCTTCCTGGTTGGTGAAAGCCAGCCATGAGAGCCCTTTGCTAGCTGGGATTGTCAGTGCTTCCCTTTGGGAGGCCAGGGTACTGGACGTCCTCAAGATGGTGGTGGTTCAGCCCCTGCTCTAGTAAAAACCATCACTTGATGCTGCCAATTTGGTGGCCTTTGATACAGTTGACCATGAGGTGTTGTTGACAGAACTGCAGGACCTGGGAGGGGTGTTCAGGACCACTCTTGAGTGGTTCTGCTCCTTTCTGTCAGGGAATTCTCAGAGAGTGATGATGGACAATTGCTCGTCGTCCTCTCAAAACCTTCCCTGTGGACTCCCACAGGGTTCTATTCTGTCTCCTTTTGTTCAATGTGTATGTGAGACTGCTGGGTGAGGTCATTGGAGGTTTGGGGAGAAGTGCCATCAATATGTTGATGACGCTCAGCTCTACCTCTTTTTTTCATCCAACCCAGGCCATGCAGTCCTGGTGCTTACCCACCTGACTGCTGTCAGGGACTGGATGAGGATGAGCCGATTGAAGCTGAAGCCAGACAAGACTGAGACGATGCCGGTTGGCCGGTCTTGTGATCCGGAGAGATTGGGACTCCTGTTATTGATGGAGTACAGACCCTTCTGTTCATTCATGTTCGCAGCCTCAGAGGGCTTCTGGCCCCTTGTTGTGCCTGGATTGTCAGGTTGTGGTGGTGGCCAGGAGTGCTTTTCACCAACTCCATCTGGTGGGGAGGCTGTGGCCTTTTCTTTCTGACTCAGATCTGGTCACCATCATCTATGCTTTCACCACCTTGAGGCTAGACTACCACAATGTGCTCTACGTGGAGCTGCCCTTGATGACTGTTTGGAAGCTGCAGCTGGTGTAGAATGCAGCAGCTCGCCTCCTTTTGGGGGCGAGGTGCCAGGAGCACATTACACCCCTGCTCCGAAGTCTGCACTGGCTCCCGATAGCTTTCCTGGCACAATTCAAGGTGCTGGTTTTGATCTTTAAAGCCCTAAATGGTCTGGGCCCCACATATCTGAGAGATCGTCTGTCTTTCTATGCCCCACTGCAGCCCCTGCAGTTGAACTGAAGCGGCTCCCTGTGGGTACTATCTGTTAGTCTTGTTCATGCAGTGAGGGCTCTCAGGGAAACATTCTCAGTTGCTGCCCTGATGTTGTGGAACTCCCTTCCCCCAGAAGTTCGGTTGAGCCTGACCCTGTGCATCTTCTGGAGGCTATGTCATTTGGCAGGTTGGGGTAGGGAATGGGGGGTTTGGGGTAAGGGCGTGAGGGGATGGTTGGGGGAGTTGTAGGGTTGTGGTGGGGTTGGGGAGGGAAAAGGTTGGGAGTTTGTATTTTTATGCTGTTTTTATGTATTTTTACTTGTTTTGTAAGCCACCCCGAGTCATATTATTTATTATTATTATTATTATCATTTATATAGCGCCAGCGATGTACCTGGCGCTTTACAGAGAACAATTCCCTGCCCGAGAACTCACAATCTAAAGAAGACAGAGGGAGGGGAGACAGGGAAGGGGGAACAGAGGGAGAGACAAGAGATGCAATGTTCATGAGGATGCGAGAACTCAGGTACACTCTCTTGGCTTGGTTACAGTACATTGGGAGTTTGCAGATAACAGGTGGGGGATAATCCTGGGTGGGGATGATTAGCAGGAGTTAGGAAGGGCAGAGCGGAAGAGGTGGGTTTTGAGGAGGGACTTGAAGGTACGAAGGGAG
>QEPC01006863.1:3660375-3678638 GCA_003113815.1 Sphenodon punctatus
AGTCAGTCTTGCAACATGCATAAGAATTAAGAAGTGTTAAAGTGGTGGTAAAGCAGAGTTAAGGTGCATGTCTGTTTTCACCCACTGTCAGTTTATGGCAAATTTTAAATGAATACGGCTAGGGAGGGGGTCCATGTGCACTGAATGGGTTGGCCACGGACTGCCCACCCACGTGGGGTGAGCAGGAAATCGAACTCTGCATCCCTGCGCATGTCTGCCAGCAAAGCTGGGGGGCGGGGGGGCGGCTTTCAGACCGGTCTAGCCCCGTGCATATCCTGGCTGCGCATTCCCTCCCCCAGCCAAAATATGCATGGGGGTGGGGGGAGGGGGAAGGTCTAAAAGTGGCCCAAGAGAGCAAAGGTAGAGAGGAAAAGGAAACTATGGAATTCCTTAGTTTCCTTAGTTTACCCCTAACGGATTTGTTAATATCTAGTTTAAACTACTTTGCTTTACAGTTGTTCTGTTCATTCCTGCAGGGCAGGTTCTCGAGGATAATGATGGGTAGTTTCTTATTGTTCCCTTGGGACCTTCCCTGTGGGAACTCCCTTTGTCTACCCTCTTGTTTAATGTGAATTGAAGGCTGCTGGGGAAGTTCGTGTGTAGATGTGAAAGGAGGTGCCATCAATATGCTGATGGCACCCAACTCTTGTCTTTTTCATTCAACCAAAGCTTGCAGTCTTGGTGCTTATTCTTCGAGGCTGCTCCACAACTATGGAACTCCATTCCCCTGGAAGTTTGTCAGAGCCTGGCCTCAGCATTTTCCAGAGGTGATGGAAAACCTCTTTATCTGGTCAGGGGTTTGGCAGGAAAGAATAAGGTTTGTGGGAGTTAGATTTTCTTGTGTTTTTTAAAATATGATTTATTTGTATTTTTCATACATTGCTTTTATATGTTGTTGCCTGTCTTGAGCCTTTGGGGTAGGGTGGGATATGAATGAAGGAATTAATGTAACTCGTCCTGGTATTACTAAGATGTGTGTCTGTCTACATACAAGAAGAGGATTCATTTCCTAAAGCTGTTTGGTGACAGTGGCAGCTCTATGTGCTATTACAAGTCCTATTTACTTCACTGAGATTGAAATTAGTGCAAAGAACTAGCAGGTGTTTTATGAAAATGATACCAGTTTTGTTGTTGGTAATAATAACCTGGTTTATTTTGGGGATTTGTATCGAAACCTTGCTATACATTTTTGTATGTAAGAAAGTTTGATCTAGTAGCATGTATAATTTATAAGGTAGTCTGACTTTCTGCCTGACCCACTTCTTCTGGATACTATACTTAGCTCTAAATTGCACTTATTCTCCTTTGAGCAAGAGAGTAATAAAGAGTGCTATTTGGGCAGAGAAATGTCTGAGCACACTAATAATGGTCCTGTCTACTAGTCCTAACTGGCACTGAACATACTTTGCCTTTTGTGCAAAGATTTGTGAAATTCAAAGCTCTTTTTTATAGGAAGCAAAGCATTCTGGTTTCTAATACGTTATCCTTAATTTCACATCTCACACATCCAACACCAAACCAGGATTTCAATATTGATGGAATTTTCTGTTAGAAATTTCATTAAAATTATTAGCTAATCCTCAAATAACACTTCTACATGCAGTAGAAGACAATGGGTGTCTCCTGAAATAATGGGTAAATTATTTTCTATCCTGTGCATACTTTAGAGAATGACAATTCTAGTCTGTTTCATTAACTTATATGGTATCTTGAACTTTTGTTTGAATAATTCATCTCATACTAGCAAGGGGAAAATCTAGATGATGTAAGAAGGTTTTTTTCCCCTCTTTTCCTTTTCATCTTTTTTGATTCACTGGGAAAACAAACACAACTAACCCTCCAAACTCTTGTCTTGTCCTCTCTTGCTTTGTGAATGTGGAGTAAGTGCTCACTCATAACTCTTTCCTAAACAATAAGTGCAGTAAAACCAAAACCTTTAAACCTCACAAAGCCAGGAAACAGAGTTAATCCCACCCAGACGAAGTAACCCCAAACCAGCCCCCCACTGAGCAGAGTTGATGAAGAACTGGGTGCTAACAAGAACTGTGTATGGTGACGTGAGGCACGGTTTGGGATTTTGGGAGCACACTAGAATGAGGTGTGCAAGTTGGGTGAATTGTGAAAGAAAATGAAAGGTGTTGAGGATATGCAAGGTAGAGCCCTTGGGAACTGTGGAAAAAGGGAAGAGTTCTGCCAAGGGTATTAAGAAGGATTTACGAGGGGTGGTGCAGAGTAGAACAGGAATGGATGGAGTGTTATATTCAATTATAACACTCCATCTATTCAGTTACTTTGCAAAGCGCCAGGTACATTGCTTGCGCTATATAAATGTTTGCTAATAATAATAATAATAATAATAATAATAATAATAAATAATATGGTTCATTTATGAATAGGGTAGCGTGTATGATGGGAGAATCGAGGGGCAATGTAGTGCGTGGATGTTGGAGGAGGCATGAAAAGCAGTGCAGCATGATAGAAGGGTGTTAAGATGAGATTAAAGGCGGGTCAGTGCAGACCATGAGACTTGTGAAGGACAGTGCAGGATGGGGAATGGATGGAAAAACAGTTAATGATTCAACAGTCACTGCAAGTAACCTAGCTGATGTCTTTTCTCCGTTACTGCTGACCTGTGTACATTGCTACAACTGAACACATCTGCCAACCATCAAACACAACCTGGAAAACATTCAGTTACTTCCATGGAACTCTAGCTTTGCCGGTTGAAAGAGGTCTGTATTTAATGTAGACTAGTAAGAAATGTGTCAAGTTTAAGGTTCCCTGGATGTAATTCAATGTTTCCTGAATAACGTTATGATTGAGAGAGGTTTGACTCCTCAATTGAGGTAAAGTATATGGGGCAGTAGTAAAGGAGAGAAGGAGTTGGCTACTTTATTTGGAGTGTCTGTGAAAACCTTAACTGTATTTCTGTTCCTGCTACGATTAAAGGGCTTGTGGGCTCTGCAGCAACTTTTATCTTGCATTTTATACATTTTTTTGTTAGTGAGTTTTCCTACTTCTCTCCCACTCCTCCTCAACTGACAATGATTTATTGCATTGTATTGTGTTGGGGTTTTTGTGTGTCACAACTGATAGTGCAATAAGGGTTTTTTAATCTGTAATTTTCACTTTCCTTTTTAAAAAAATGTTTAATGTCAGTTTTACATTTCTTTTTCAAATATATGTGACAGGATGTTTTTCGATTGTGTGAACTAAATAAAAGAGTTGTTAAAAACGGAAGCTTGCTTCTAACCTCTTACAGTTTTAACACTTGAGCTACATGAGTAGCCACTGAGGGAACTAATACATTTCCTCAGTAAATTCAACAGCTGCTTGTTAGGATGTTGTAGCAGGGTTAATACTGTCTTTGGGTCTAGCATGCAGGAATCTTGATTTTAGACCTCACTGTTATGCAGTGTGACCTCTTTGGCTGTTTTTACATGGATGCTCTCCCCCCCGCGAATTGATTTAAATATTACAGATCCATATTTAAATCAATTCAAATATTTAAAATAATTTTGTTTTTTAAAAAAACACTGTGCATGCAAAAATGGCTGCCGGACCATTCTGCGTATGTGTGCCCTCTTCCAAAATGGGGGCGGCAGCATTGCCACCAGTTTGAAAGAGTGCATGCATGTGCAGAATGGTCCAGCAGCCATTTGTGCATGTGCAGTCATTTTTTTACATTATTATCATTTTAACAGATTTTATTTATTTATTTATTTATTAGCATTTTTATGCCACCCCCTCATGCCCACGGCATCTCAGGGCGGCTAACAATACAGTAAAACAGTAAAATACATTAAAAACCAACATCACTTTTAAAAAATTTAAAACCCCCAACCCTAACCCTACCCTCCAAATCCCCCAATTTCCCCTCCCCCCTCCCCTCCACAGGCCTGGGTGAACAGCCAAGTCTTGCATGCCCGCCGAAAGGCGAGCAGACCCAGGGCCAGGCGGGCTTCCTTCAGAAGGGAGTTTCATAACCATGGCCCTACCACCGAGAATGTCCTTTCCATGGTGGACCCCCGCCTTACATGGGGGACCTCCAGATAGGTGCCCTCAGTGGATCGGAGGGTCCATCCTGAGTCACGGAAGGTGAGGCGGTCCCTGATATAAGAGGGGCCGAGACCGTATAGGGCTTTGTATACCAATACTAGCACATTGAACTTGGCTCGGTACGCTATAGCCAGCCAGTGCAGAGAACGGAGCACTGGTGTAATGTGCTCATGGCGACCCGTCCCTATAAGGAGTCGGGCCGCTGCATTCTGCAATTTTGCGGTTTGATTTTAAATCAAACCGCAACTGGCGTGTCTTGGTACTGTTTTGGTTCAGTATGGATTGACCCATAATGGCTCGTTACAAGCCATTATGGATGAGTCCGACTCCGTAAGACCTCCCCTAATATGTATACAAGATACATAGGGGGGAAAGTTTGTAAAGCAGAAGGATTGATGTTGATTGACTGAGGGGTAAAACCAAACATGACAGCAGCACATTGCCAACACAAACTGGGCCAGGTCGGAAACCCACCACTAATACGGTTGGGGATAGCTTAGTCCACTGGCCACACATGAGTGAGGCTGTGAAAACTGTTCCGCCACCCGGGTGGCCCGACCTAAACAGCAGGCACATCAAAGGTGCCGGATGCGGGCCCCATCCCCACACCACTCACAGTGCCCTGCCCCCCACCATGACAGGCAGCTATGCTGGCTCAACCATGGTGGCCCTGATCCAGGGCAGATCACAGCAGGCCATAACAAATGTTAACCTGCTGTGGCCTGCTTTACCCAGGTGGGCAGGCCCTAGCCTAGACTGTTACTTTAGCTATATGTTGAGGTCAGAGCCCGGGCTACCTGCCAGCACAACCCGGGATATCCTGGATCAACATCTAGCAGTCCTAAACCACACGTGAGAGTGGCCTGCGGGCCACAGGAGGTCCAGGTGGGCCATATCATGTCTGGTTTTACCCAATGTGTAAACAAATATTTTTCAATTTTTCTGTTACTCATACAGTAGTCATATTATTAATCATTGAAAGCCAAATCCACTCACTATGGCAAAGTACAGATAAACTGTCTTTATGAAAGATTGTTCTATGGGGTTTATGTCTGTGCATTTCTTATGCAGCATATTCTGTCCATTATCTGAATAATGTTGTTAGTTACACCCCTCCTTATGCCACAAGCTCCTATGCAGTTTCAATAGCACACTGAACTTCTACAGGGCAATATCTGAATATCCAGTACAGGTGTGGACTCTTGACTCTTGGACCATGGTCAGCAAAACTTTGTTGGTTCTACTGCTTGTTGGGTTTTACATTTGCAGATAGATGCAAAAGACAGGGCTGGGTTGTGAATACAACCAAATTAATATAAGAATTCTCATATATATTAATATGATGTTTAGGCGATTATCAACTTATTTTAAAGTGTTATAAGGCCAAAACAATTCAGTATAGTTTAGAGTTTAAAGTATCTAGATAAACGGGAAGAAGATATTTTTATGTAGCAAAGAGTGGTGGTATTTCCACCATTTTAATAAGTAATAGAAACAATCCTTTGCAAAATTTGTTGAAAAGTGTATCTTTCATTTAAGATAAGAAGTGAAATCTGGAATTTAATGTATTAAAATACAGTTTAGTTATTCCATGCTTTGAGATAATGACAATAATGTACTATAATTCAGCTCATAAGAATTGATAGATGTTAACTTGCTTTTTCATATAAAGTTAATAGTTTTTTAAAAAAAGTTCTAAGCCTTTTTTATTAGCGATCTATCATCTTTTGACAGGTGTGTCAACATTACGGAAAATATTATAATACATGGGATATAGCATTGAGCTGTGTAGGTGTTTTATTGTAGTTGTTGGGGGGGGGGGAGAATCATAATTTAGTGCTGAACAGTCAAGAAGAACAAGACAAACCCATTTTGTAGCTCAATATTTACATTGATTATGCAAGTTGCACCTAATTACTTCCCTGTCCAGAATATTTCTTGTGTTGACACAGTATGTTCTCACATGTTTTTGTGACTTGCTGTAGGTATTTTCATGTGTTTTTTTGTTTTTTTAATAAAAAAAGTGTTAATGGCACGGAATCAATCACTCTTTATATTGTGTGTATATATAGAATATATATACACACCTGTATTCCACATTTCATGTATTCCATCCTTTTGGAGTCTCAACTTTCTCTTGGAAAAACTATTGTGAGTGCTACAGACAAAGGTTACCTATCAGACAGGATAATCAAAAAAATTAAAAAGTTTATTATATCTTTGTCTGTCCTTTCACCTTTCCTTTACTGCACTATCTTGTCTGTCTGATTCTCACAGGAGACATGGATTACAACTGGGACCATACGTCTTGGCATAGCAGTGAGGCATCCCCAATGTCTTTGGTGAGACATGCGGAGCCTTAACATTCAGCTTCCCTTATCATTTCACATTTCCTTTGTTTTATTTACATCTTTGCATGTTTTCTTTTTTGTATCCTTTTTTATCCCGCACCTGTAGGGCACAGTCAAAGGGGAAAAAGAAAAACTAGTGAGCAGGCAGTTTTGTCGGACTCTAACACCTTGTCTGAAAGACAAAAGAAAATGGTGTGCTATGGTGGCCACTCTTTGGAAGAGGACTTGGAATGGTCTGAGCCTCAGATTAAAGACTCTGGGGTAGATACGTGTAGTAGCACAACTCTAAACGAGGAGCATAGCCATAGCGAGAAGGTACTGAGCTGATGGTGCCTGCATTTTAGCCTGCTCATTTGGTCTTCGTTTGCTCTCTGTCACTCATTAAAAGACAGGGTGTTTCTAGATTTAATGTAACATTCCTTAAGGTGCAGAAAAGAAAAACAAAACCAAATTCCTGCTTGCTTTGCTGATTGCACACTTTGGGAGCATAAGAAAAAAACCTAATTCAGGCACAAAGAATTGTTCAGTCTAATAATCACATGATAGTATTTGGTGATGTTCAACCATAAAACAATCAACAATGAGGATTTTGTTGGATTGACTTATTTGATTTCTTGCTAAATGCTCCTGGGCTGAAATTAATAGTTAAAATCCCAGGTAAAAAGGAAGAAAATTGGGTCTGTTTGCACAGAAAAGTTGTTTTTCTTTTTTCCCTTTCATTGCCATGTTTGTTTTTTTGTTTTGTTGCCATGCCATTTTTGTGCAGTACTGTGTAGAACCAGCGTCTTTGCCATCAGCTTTGGTATTTGTTGTTATTTTTGCTTTCAGTATGGTGGGGATTGTCATAAGTCTTTTCCATGTTATTAGACATAGTGGGAGGGGATTTGTTGTGTGCTTGCTCATTTTGCATGGAATAGAGCATGCGGTTAATATGTGAGTGTGAAAAGGTGCTATGATTACACAGAATTAAAAGCTTGTTTGGTAGTATTTCAGTCAGAACACAATGGTTATAAAATTCAGTACTGGTACAAATAATAATTCACTAATGGGAATTACTCAAGAATAATAATAATTGAGTAATGGATTATTCAAGTGAAACTTCACTGAGGGTGTGCATTAACTATTCGATATTAGAATCCTGAATACTACATCAGAAATGGAAATTAATATGCATATAGTGTTAAAAATAATTTGTTATTTTTACGGGGAAGGGAAAGCAATGGAAGAATGTAAAGATTTCTAAAAGGCCTAAAATGCTCTTTGAGAGGAAAGGTGAGGTGAATAGAAGGATTTAAAAAGCCTCTAGTCTGGATCTTCTTTTTCAGATCAGGATTATTGTTAGGCCTCACATTCCTTTTTGCCACTATTCAAGTGTGATGAGCACTATGTTTACATAACCATCTATCTATACCTATCTATTCATTTATAAAGATAGCTATAGATAATTATGAATTGGAATTGGGCATACAATTGTAAGACAGAGAATTTCATTCGATGTGGGAATGGTCTGAATTGCTTAATATGTTAGTTCCACCTCTAGTTTCTCTTAAACTAATGGTGTAACCATAGCACTTTCATGCTGGTTAAAAAATTCTTTCTGGAAACAAATAATTATATTGAGATGTTTTCTTAGAAAGAACATTCACTTTTTTTTCCATTAACACCATATCATAGCATCCTGTGACCTGGCAGCCATCCAAAGATGGAGATCGTCTAATTGGTCGCATTTTGTTAAACAAACGGCTAAAAGATGGAAGTGTGCCTAGAGACTCGGGAGCAATGCTTGGACTGAAGGTTGGTAATAGACAATTTAGAAGGTATTTGTCACTATCTATCAGCTAAGATCAAGTACTTACCTTTATAATTTGGAATATTAGGTTAATATGCAAGAAAACATTATTTAAAATGTTGCTGTTTCTCTTATATTTTCCCTTCTCTTACCAAAATGACTACTGCTCCCTAAACCATGCTTCCTCCTATTCTTGGATCTCCTTGAACACACATGCTCTGTTACCTCCCTTCTGAGCTTCAGATCCCTCCTAAAAACAACCTCTTCCATCAGGCTTTCCCTAGCTCCTCAATGTACATAGATTGCTCATCTACCCTTATCTTTCTACCACCTCTTCTGTGAGGCTCCCCTTGCAATTAAGAACTTTCTCACAGAATGTTGACACTGGTCTACTGACTAAAAATGAACATATTTGGTATATCCTTTTTTTAAAAAAGAAAAGAGTTTGCAAATGTAATAGTATTCTAGAAAGATTATTAAACTGACTGAATGCAAATAAGTCTGTAAAAGTGAATTGGACAATATTCTATGTTTGAAAAGTTTGTCTTTGGCTGCACTGTGAACAATATTTTGATTTGTGGAATATACCAGCATTTTGAACTCAAGAATGACTGTAGTCTTTTAAAACCAAAAATATTGCTCACATACTTGTTTTACATTATTTTCTCTGTTGCGGTTTTTTGTTTGTTTTATCAAGTTTTTGCAGTAAACTTTTGAAACTAACTTTAATGCAGATTTCATGTTTTAGCAGTATTCCTTGCATGAAGATTAAGAGACTTAAATGATAGAGTTAGAAGACATTGGGACTGATCGAAGATGCAAGCGTGCACCATGGCTTCAATACAAGATCCAAACGTGCATACGAACCAAACCTACCTTTGACGCATACACACAGTGTGCCTGTACTGCATGGTGCCCCACCTTCTGACTGCGCTGAGCCCCAGCAGAGAAAGAGGAGAGGCTGTAGCAGCAGATGTGGGTGGTAGCACGGTCAGAAGGCGGGGTACTTTGTCAGGGGCACTATGTATGTGCAAGTGTAGTTTTGGTTTGTGTATGCGCAGCGCATAGACCTTGGATCAGGGCCCATGTGCACAATATATGCATACTGTGTAGACATTGTGTACACTGTACACACTGTGTGCAATGCATATGTACCATGTATGTACCGTGTACAATGTTTGTGTGCAAAGCTTGGATTTGGCACCACTGACTATAATATGTTGTCCTTATTCTGGGAAGCAGGAAGGTCCATTTGCTTGCCTTTAGTTGAGAGAGAAATCCTTAACATGTCAGGTATTCTTAGTAAATTGTTGAATTACTTTATATTCGATCATCTCATGCTATTTCTAGACAGGTATACAAATTTCATGTTCATTATGAAAAGTGTCCCTTATAACAAACTCCTCTGCATATAACAGAACTTTGAAAATTGCTTGTACCTTGAAGGTAAGGACTTGTATTCAAGGAAAATAATACAAGTTAGAAATATAAATACTATTACCATGCAGTCAAGATTCAACATTAATAATAATATATATTAATTAATATTAATAACAGAATATTATTTATTTTGTGTTGCCAAAATACTTTTATTATAGCTAGCAGAAAGTTTGAGAATATTAGTGCACGGTGACTTCTTAACTTTTAAAGATAATTGACAATTATAGTATTGCCTCTAGTAGATAAATATACAGGCTAAAATTCTTTGTGTAATTATGTAGCTAAATTATTTGAGGAGAGTACACATTTAGTCAACAGCTATGGGCTTTCTGTCTGCTGGCTAAAAATTAAGGTGCAAAATCTTCTCAATACTTGAATAATTTGTACCCACAGAGCTATACACATTCAGGAAGAACTGTGCACAGTGCTAACATTATTATTTTTTGCTAAGTTGTAATTTTGGGGTATTATTATTATTATTATTATTATTATTATTATTATTAATAGACATTTATATAGCGCCAGTCGTATGACCTGGTGCTGTACAGAACACAGAACTAGACGCAGTCCCTGCCTGTGGCTTACAATCTAAAAGACAAAAGGGGGTGAGACAGGGAGAGGGGACAGTGGGAGAGACATGGGAGAAGACAAACAAATATTCAAGCGGATGCGAAATCTCAGGTGCGTATGCTTGGCTTGGCTACAAAGAGGTTGGTAGCAGCAGTCATCAGAGGAGGGCAGACAGTAAGAGTAAGGGGAAAGACTAGCAGGCATTGGGAAAGGCAGCAAGGAAAAGGTGGGTCTTGAGGAGGGATTTGAAGGAGCGGAGGGAGGAGGCAAGGCGGATGTGGGCAGGGAGGGAGTTCCAGGCATGGGGGGCAGCGAGGGAGAAGGGTCGAAGGCGGTTAGGTGAGCAGGAGAAACGAGGGAGAGTGAGGGAGGGGACAGAGGAAGAGCGGAGAGCGCGTGCAGGAGTGCGTAGGGAGATTAGGTCCGAGAGGTAAGGGGGAGCTTGGTTGTGGAGTGTTTTGAACGTGAATACCAGGAGTTTAAACAGGATACGTTCAGGAAGGGGGAGCCAGTGAAGAGAGAAGAGGAGAGGCTGCACATGGTCGAAGCGACGGGCAGAGTGAATGACCTTGGCGGCGGAGTTTTGGATTGCGATAAGGGGGGACAGGTGAGAGCGAGGGAGGCCATCAAGGAGGAGGTTGCAGTAGTCGAGGCGAGAGATAACCATGGCATGAACAAGGCTTTTGGCCGAGGAGATAGAGAGAAAGGGGCGGATGCGGGCAATGTTGTGGAGAGCGAATCGGCATGATTTGGCCACAGAATCAACGTATGGTTTAAAAGAGAGGTGCGTGTCGAAGATGAAGCCCAGGCTGCAGGCTTGGAGAACAGGATGGATGGTGACCCCATCGATGGAGTTATGCCTCCGATAGGTTAAATGCCTTGAGTGCAATCCTGGCTCCACTAAAGGCAATGACAAAACGTCCATTGACCTCAATGAAGTGAGGATTGCACCCGCGTATAGGTGTTACAAGAGACGTGATACAATGGAAGTTTTCTGTGAACATAACAGATACAGTTTAAAAAATCTTAACATTCCCTATTTGCATTATCTTTAAATCTGACAAATAGCCGGAATCCATATTAGTTGAGTCAGTCAAACCTTATGCTCATGACTATTTTAAATTTCTTTTTGGTATATACTAATATCTGCTTTCCCTAGGCTACCATTTAAAAATAGATAACTAGTTTATTTTTTTAATCTTGCCAGAAAACCCCATTCATTAAAAAATATAATAGTATTTTATGAAAATTCTTCCACTTTCAAACAGGTTGTAGGAGGAAAAATGACCGAATCGGGTCGGCTCTGTGCATTTATTACCAAAGTAAAAAAAGGAAGTTTAGCTGATACAGTGGGACACCTTAGGCCAGGTATGTTTCTGTTTTAGAAGTACTCATTTGAGTTACTGTGTTGGAGATGATTAGTTCTGATGATGTTAGTTTGGGTTACTGTGTACATTAAATATGATGGAGGACAGCAGTACTTAAACAACTCTTACATTAGTCTAGATTATCAATTTTACCACTTTTAAAGGTCATTAATGTCACACATTCTATAAAACTGACCATTTTAAGATGCTGCCAGTGCTTAGGACTTCCCTGCCCATTACTGGTAAGTTATATTTTGGGACCCACATCACAAGTGTGACCCAGAGCACCACAACAGCAGAAGACATATTTTGCTTTTAAGAACTACCCCCATCTTAAGTAAACAAGATGGTTTCTTTGGTTAATGTTTCCCTAAGCTCCTTGGTGGCAGCCACAGGTCAGATTAGGAAGCTTTCATTAGATTTTCAGGAAAGTATATGGAACTCAGAATAATATTTCAGATTCATGTAGGCTTTTGAAAGGGAAACAAGAGTTCTCAGCTGGTAAGATGGTTTTCTGCTGTACAAGATCAACTTTTCGCTAGAGCAACTGTCTTTTTGAATTTTAACCTGCAGCCAGGAGTGTTAGTAAAAAGCTATATCATGTAGATGTCTTGATTGACCCTTTTTACATGGGCTGTGCACACAGGTGTGTGTGTGTGTGTGTCCGTGTGTGCTGGGGGTGGTGGTGGTGAAGATGGGCGTACCCTCACCCCCCACATCCCCATGCATGGAGACACCTCTATATTTTCCAGTGCCTCTGTGTGTGGGGATGAGTGTGTGCAGGAGTGTGCACACCCACCCCTGTGGCATTTACATATTAGGCAGCACCCACGCATGAACACCCTGGGTGTTCATGCATGGGTGCCAACCGTGTAAAAAGGGCCATTGTAATTGTTGATACAGATTTGTTCCAGCAAATTGAGCTACTGAAAGCTTTTAATTCTTTTAACCTTTTCTTTCTTTGAGCCATTAAGAGACTTAGATTTTTTCTAATGTACAGATTCTGCAATTCAGAACTTGGTAGTACAGCGTTGAATTTGTCACTTCAAATGCAATTCCAAATTCGTAGGATTAACTTCCTTTCCTGAGAAGACTATTATTATTCCAAATGCAGGTGATGAAGTGCTAGAATGGAATGGAAGGCTACTACAGGGAGCCAACTTTGAGGAAGTATACAACATCATTCTAGAATCCAAGCCAGAGCCACAAGTGGAGCTTGTAGTTTCAAGGCCCATTGGGTAAGCTGTGCTTTAATATTTTTAATTGATTAAATTAGTCACAAAGTTTTAGTTAGGCCCCAAAAGATTGTTAATACCTTGCTAAACAGTAGAAAAAGTTAAAATGGAAAAAACATACTGTAATGATATAGTAAGCACCTCCACCAGTAGGTGGGGCTGCACCATTCATTGTGTTGTTGTTATTATTATTATTATTATTATTATTATATTTATTTATTTATTATTAACAAACATTTATATAGCGCCAGCAGTGTACCTGGCACTTTACAAAGTAATAAAATAGACACGGTCCCTGCCCCTAGGGCTTACAGTCTGAGAGACAGGAGCTGGGGGAGAGACATAGGAAGGGGAACAGAAGGAGAGACAAGGGGTCTAACATTCATGAAGATGCGAGGTCTCAAGTGCACGTACTTGGCTTGGTTACGATGAGAATGACAGCAGGCAGGTCCATGTGGCAAGGATAAGGGTAAACAGACTGTAGGTATAGGAAATAGTGGCTCAGCAGGATAAAGAGTCAGACAGAGCAGAGCGAAAGAGGTGAATTTTAAGAAGAGATTTGAAGGTATGAAGTGAGGGGGCAAGGCGGATGTGGACAGGGAGGGAGTTCCAGGCATGGGGGTGTGTATGCTTGTGTTGATCTGACATAGGGGTTTTATAGGAAGTTACATTAATGGTTTGGATGTCCCCCCACCTCCTATGGCTAGACAGTCCCTGTTTTGGAGGAAGCAAATAATTGAGCATTTTTAGACCGGACAACTGTCTCCCATATTTTAAAACTGTGGATTGGGGAAACCCCCATGGGGGGAAGGGAGTTAGATGTTTCTCCGCGAACTGGAAGTCGCCCAGGCACCATTAAAAACAGCAACTCGGTGCAACTCGCAGGTGTTTTGAGATGCAGACTTATAAGACCTTGGCTATCGAGGTTTTACCAGGTCCGCATCTCAAAACATGTGGGAGTCACCTGGCACGGCTCTTTCTAATGACACCTGGGCGACTTCTGGTTTGCAGAGAAGCATCTAAGCCCTGCCCTGCGGGGATTTCCCCAAGCTGCAGTTTTAAAATAGAGGAGAAAGGGCTCCCGTCTAAAAATGCCCATTCATTGTCTGACCTACCTCTTCAGCCTCTCCTTGCTTATCCACAGTTATAATCTGACCTATAATCCTACAATGAGATCCAGAACTAGCGGATGGTCTTCTGAAATGGGGAATTTTGTTTTGTTCCCTTTCCACCCTTCCCCAAACACTAGTTGGGGTAGGCCATGGCTCAGGTGGTAGAGCACATGTTTTACATATATAAGGTCCCAGGTTCAATTTCTCACATCTCCGTTCAGACTCTCTGGTAGCACACCTGGGTGAGGCCTCTGCCAGAGAGCCTGTAGAGACGGCTTTGAAACCCTGCTGCCATGTCAGCTTGTGACAATACTGGGCTAAGATGGACTATTTGTTTGATTCAGTTATGCAGCTCCTTATAGGCCATTTTTACACGGATGGAGGTGGGTGGGATAAGTATTTGGCCACAGTGGGTGGAGGTGGGTGTGTGACCATTTACACAGACACACACGCACACACCTCCACCCATGGGGCCATTTCTGGTTTTCCGGAGGGCCCCGTGGATGGAGATGGATGGGTGTAGGTGGGTGTGCGTCGGGAGTGCGCACGCACAAACACCCACTGCTCATGGTGTTTACACGGGTGTACACCTGGTGCACACCCATCTGCCCACCTTTAGCCATTTACACAGACAGCGCCTCCCCTGCACACTCGCGCAAACACCGGGGTGGGGGGGCAATCCGTGTAAAAACGGCCTATGCTAGTCTTTAGAGCTATTTGCAGACTGTTGTTATACTTTCCCTTTGTAGAAAATGACTAAATACATTTAATGCCCTCATTTTCTCCTCTTTTTCCAATGGCTGTATCAGCTTTGTTGTCTCTATTATATTAATATAATTCCATGGGTTCCAGCACTGTATGCATTGTTTCCTGTGCTCTGAAGGAGAGGGTTATTACCTCCTGAGTTAATTTCCTCTCCCTAAACTTATGAGGTTGCAGCATTAATGTTTAATCTGTGTTTGTGTGAAGATCTATGTACAGGTTTGTTATGAGGATATTTTCATTTGAGGCATTGGAGCTGAACTTGAAATCATCAAAATTTTAATGTCTGTTTTGTCTTTTGGGTGGAATAATATCTTTTGTGCACACATTGCACTGTAAAGTTCTCACAGCACGCTTACAATGTATTTTCTCTAAAAAGAATATCTGAATGTTTGGTGCTGTAAAAATTATCAGTAACAATGACAAATAACACATATTTTCTAGAAGGAGAGGGGTCACACATTTTCAAATAAGAGGTTTTTTTTAAATTTCCAGTCAAGAAATTGATCAACTAATAACCCAGACTCTTAGAGAATCCTCACCCTAAAATGAACATGTTTTTATTTTTTCCTTTTTTGTACTCTCCACTTCATTTATCCTATATTCCGTTTTCTTTCCTGTATCTTAACACCTTATTTGCTGTTGCTTCTCAGTCCCATTATGTCCCATGGTGTTTCCTTTATCTGCATTGATTATTCCAGCACATATAACAGCACATGTTATATGTGCTGTCACTGTAACACCTTTTATTCGAAGGAAGGTGCATTTTATCATGCCTCTCTCCTTTGGAGTGGATTGCCTTGCAATTCCAGCCCTTTTTACATGAGACGGGCCCACTCATGCTCACGCAGATCCGCTGCGTGGGCTTGAGTGGGCACCACCAGAGTGACTGCTGCTGCGGTTGGGTGGGGGTGCATGCATGCGTGTTCCTGCGGTACACCCATCTCTACCCATAGAGCAATTGGCCAGAACGGCGATCACTCTGTGCATGGAGGTGGGTGGAGATGGGTGTGCGCCCATGTAATGCCACTCCCGCCATCACTGTCCCCACACCAGGGCACATACCCATCCCCACCCCTGCACCGTGGCCCGTTTAAAAAGGGCCTCCTTCTTCCAGCAGTTGAGGGCTGTTTTGGTACCTACTTAGGAGTCAGCTGGGTGGCATCTCTTCCTCTTCACTCATTGGCTTTGAACAGGGAGGGAAGGAACAGACTGGAGGAGAGGTGGCAGTGACTTTTGGGGTGGAAGTGACATGCAGGGCCCAAGCATAATTTCTCTGGGCCCAGTCCAAACTTGGAACATGTGCCCCTCGCCACTATCCCATCTCATACACACAATCTCATGAGTCATGAAAGAAAAACATTCTGTTTTATTTCTGAAGAGCTCACTCTTCAGAATGTTGCTTGCTCTGCTCTAACACTGCTTCTGATAGGGTTCAGCAAATCTCATAAGATCCTAGAAGATCTGGACATCCCATAGATATACAATACAGAAAAATAAGTTTGCGTAAACATCCTCAAGCATCTACAATTTAGCCTCAATTTTTTTTATCATGGTAATGGTCTCGCACATCCATGTACCTAACCTCACACAAACATCCACTCACCTAACCTCGCACATCATCATCCAACAAATTTCAACTGTCAAGTGTCACAGCTGTCAAGTGTTTTTGTGCAGCTCCATGTCCTAACCCAAGTATTGTTGAGGGAGGCTGAGTGGAGGCAATTAGTGACTCATTTGTGAAAAATGTCTTGCAAATAGCTGTACTATACTCAAAAGCTGTGTATTTGATGGACATGAAAAGGACAGTTCTTTTTGGAGTCAATGTTTTGGCTGTCCACAAAGATAAGAAAGCTTTCTTTTTTTTTATTGATCCACACTTGATTAATATTTTCAAGAATTCTTTGCACAACTATAAGCAAAATGAAACAAATGAAAGCTTATATCCTGGAGCATAATGTTTAATCAATGGATAGGCAAGTATTGGATTATTTTGTACATTTTACAGTCCTTTAATACAGTATCCCTGGATAGGATACGTGACTCTCTATACAATATTTCCTATTAGTACTTTCCATTTAATTTCTTATTAAAGTGATAGACTGTAACAGTTCTTTAGCCCCTGTGGTTTATTTTGCCAGCTGCATCTCTTTTGGAGTTTTAGGTGCTGCGGCAGCACCATTGTATAGATTCCTGAGTCCATTAAGTAAAGATATCTTTTAATGATCTGTAACACTTTGAGAAGTGTGTGGTTAGGCCAGTCAGAGAAAATATTGTACTTGATTAGAATTGTGATATACACACTGTAGACTTGCTTTATGGTGTCATCTATCAGACATTTCCAGTAGGTTGGTTTTTTGTTTTGTTTTTAATTTCCTTTCCATAGTATACAAATGAAACCACACCCTATTAACTTAAATGTTATTAGTTTCAATACAGCTGAAACTCTTTATCTTGTTTGATTTTGTTCAAGCACCAGTTACAGTGATTTTAAAACTGGTTGATATTACCAAATATTGCTAATAGTAGTCAAGTCATGCACACACATCTTGAAGAGAACACATCACTCTATGTGCTGTAGGCATAACAGAACACATAAACATTGGAGAGTCAATGTGTTCAGTAAGCCTCCAAAGTGGCACAGCTTGTATATGAAGTAGCACCTAATGTGACAGTTTGTCTTGTACAGTAACAGGAATAGTTAATATTCAATTGTTAAATCTGTTGCCTTAGGCTTATTGTAAGGACTCAAAGCAGACCACTTAGCAGTCCGTGGATATAAATTTGTGTTCTCAAAACCCACCAGGGGCGGCTGGTGGGTTTTGATGTTGGAGGGGCACTAGGGCAGTAAGGCCAGGTCAGTGGGTGGGCCTGGGGCAGAGCCAGGAGGGCGGTAGGCGGAGCCAGGGGGATAGTAGGCAGTGCCAGGGGACGGTAGGCGGAGCCAGGCGGATGGTAGGCCAGTGGCATGGCATAACCCAGCAGCAAGGAGTTCCCAGGGTTAACATCGGATGGAAGTAAACACAGTCTACATGCACATCAAGCTTAAAATAAATAATTTATAAACCCAAAACACAGAAAACACTGGCAGAACACAGCAGCAAGGAGTTCCCAGTGTTAACATCAGATGGAAGAAAACACAGTCTACATGCACATCAAGCTTAAAATAAAGAATATATAAACCCAAAAGCACCAAATTTCCAGCATTGTGAACACACCTAACTTCCTAAGATCACCAGACTGTTAGATATATCTTGGGATTTCAAACGCTCAGTTTTATCAGAAGCATCACAAATTTGCAGCATTTCATACTCCACATCATGACATCAAGTGAACAAAAACTACAAGGGACCATTTTATAAAAGAGTAGCCACACAACCAGTGGACCCACAAATTTACAAAATGTCATCATGCAAACAGAGCAAGCAAAGCACACCATTTAAAGGCAACATTAAGCCACCCCCTCCCCCATTCCCAGCCCCAGGGTGCAGGGGGGGGAAGCCTCTGGGGAGTGGGTGGGAAGGAAAAGCCTATGGGGTGGTGGTGCAGGGGTGGGAAGGAAACAGCCTATGGTGGGG
>QEPC01006863.1:3678712-3721683 GCA_003113815.1 Sphenodon punctatus
GTGGGGTGGGAAGCCTATGGGGAGGATGCAGGGGGGGGAGCATATAGTATGGAGATCGGGTGCGGGGGGAATGGTGCATTGGGGACGGGAGGGATATTTTACCTGCTGGCTCCGGCGGTCTCCATCGTCCTGGGCTGCCGGCGGGAGGGTGGGCGAGACACACTTTAGGTGTTGTTTTTTTAAATTGCTTGTATGTCCTGCTCTCCGTGGAGGCAGGACGCATGGGCAATTAAAACAAACAAACACACACACAAAATCGTTCCCTGCCTTGCCGCTCCCCGCCCCCCCCGCCGCTCTGAGTGACAGATTGGGGGGGGAGAGTGGCAGGGAAGTGGCTGGCCTGGCGGTGCGCATTTCGCACTGACAGCCATGTTCAGCATGTGAGGCAGGGACATGCGCGCTGCTCCCTGCCTCAGGCGCCCGGCCCAACTAGGCATCTCGCCAGGGTGCTTTCACCAAGCGCCCTGGTGAGAGCTTTCCTTGTGCTCATTGAGCGCAATGGAAAGCCTAGCCCGTCCCGCCACGTGCTGTAGATGGAGGAGCTCAGCCGCTCAAATCGCGTTTTCAATGATAAACGTGGTTGGGCTTAGTTTTTTTTACCCTTCTGAGACCCACTCCTCAGGAATGGATCCCAGAAGTAAGAACTGACAGCGCCGTGGCGCAGCAGCCTCTGAAGCAAAGTCAGAGGCTGCTGTGGCGGCGCAGTCAGAAGCAGCAGCGGCGCGTTTTTTCTTCTTTTTTTTTGCAGCGGCAGTGGAGGGGAAGTGCCCCAAAAATCCTTGGGGGGCCAGCCACCCCTGCTGGTCAGGAAGCCTCAATTTAATCATGGTTTTCCACAAGAAGTGCATTCTTGGTGTTTAATATAAACTGAATACATATTATTCAGAACTGAAATGCACTTTTTGTGGATAGGAACATACATTTTCTGCTCTGTATCGCTGCGGGTGTTTGCCAGCAAAGCCGCAGGGGGGGCTTTCAGACCGGTGGCACCCTGTGCATATCCTCGCTGTGCATTCCCTCCCGCAGCCAAAATTTCCAAGGGGAGGGGGTGAGAGATCTGAAAGTGGCCTAAGTCCTGGAAGCTCTATTTCTAAGGCTCATAAAAAGTTGACAAGTGGGGGGGGGGGCGCGGGCAGAGAGGGGATTCACATTCCACTGTTCTGAAAGTTCAGGAGGATGTATCCCCTCTGTTTTCACTATCATTATGTTCCTGTCAGGTTATGAATTCCCTGCAACTCTGACTTGGCTGCATTAGGTAATTGCTATGGGCCCGGTAGCTCTCTGTGGGAAACGCAAGCTCCACTCCTTCATGCTGCTGTCTCTTTGCCACTTCAAGCAGCAAAGGGACAGAGTGGAAGAACAGGGCTTCTTTTCCACTCAGAGAGCCACAAGGGAGCAAGAACCTCCAGTGCTGTGCCCTTACTGAGCTTGGAGCCCAGGAGCCACAACGCTGCCTGCCACCGTTGCAGCCTCTGCTGCCCCACCTCTAACCCATGCCGTGCTTGGGGTTCAGAGCCTGGTGACTGTCCTGAACCTGCCTGCCTGCTCCAGGCCATTGACCGAACGATTCCCAGGCATCTGCTTCCTAAGCATCGGTACCACAAGCCTCCCTGGTTCACAGAGGATCTGCGGTGACTGAAGCAGAAAGGGCAGCAGTTAAAGCGACGGTGTTGCCGTACTCACACTGAAGCCAACAGATTGTGGCACAGAGCTAGTTTAAAAGCCTATGCCATAGCTGTGCAAAGTCCCATCCACTGGAGCTTTTCTGGGTGGTGAGGGGGCTGGTCAGTCCGGCCTTCCTCCACCTGGTACTGGAATTTTCCAGTGCCCACTGTGACATGTTTGTTGATTACTTTGTGGATAAAATCACTCGTATTCACCATGACTTTGATGCCATGATTGATACAATAGGAGAACCAGAGGTCCTTCTTCGAGGATCTCCGCAATTCTCACTCTTGGGATTCACTTCCTGTTTCGCAGGCACTGGAGACCTTGTGTCAGCAGTTTCCAGGCAGTAAACCTGGAAAGAAAGCTTCACCCCCTCATCCCCCCTCCCGTTCTGTTAAAAACGCGGGCTCGCTAGGACAGGACCACATAAATAGGGGGAGGAGCCCTCACCGCTTCAGTTCCTTCCAACCGCGCCGCGCTTGGAAGACCTTTAGTGCTTTTCAGTGCTTGTCAGCTCAAAAAAAAGAAGAAGAATTAGAGAAGTTTCCTTTCTTGAAAGTGTCATCTACCGTGCCCGAGTCCGCGGGGTTCGTCCCCCGGGCTTTGCCCACCCCTCAGCGGGTGAGCTGGACTATGCCCAAGCAAGCAGGCTTTAAACGTTGTCGCTCCTGCACAGCTACTCTCTCTGTGAGCGACCAACACTCACAGTGCCTCGCTTGCCTAGGAGAGACCCATAACACCCAGACGTGCAAGTTCTGCACTGTGTTCTTTCCACTCCACCTCCAGGATATTTTAACAAGAAAGGCACTACAAGGTAGTGAAGAGGGGCTCCCCACCGGGCACGCTGACTCCTACTATGAATACTGAGCCCCTGGCTCCAGCCGCTCCGTCGGAGCAGCAGTCTGCCCCGAGTACCGCCACCACAGCATCCGGTGAGGTTCTGCCCATGGTACCAGCCCCTACTTTGTACCGCATCCCTCTCCACGAGCTCTTCCCGCACTGGGGATCGTGCAACTAGACGCACCGGTGAAGAGCGGAAAAAGAAAAAGAGGAGCAGGGGTACGGATGCTAAGGACTCCTCCCATACTTGAGAGGTGGAGACAGAACCTGACCTAACTCTCACAGTGCAAGCACCGCCGGTGCTGACTCCACGGTACCGCCTGTTGCATCGCAGCCTGCGCAAGCACCTGCACCTCTTGTAGTCACCTTACCACTCTTACCAGTGCGACAGAGACACTCTCGCTCACATTCCATCCAGAGTGACTGCCACCAGAGTTTCCCCCGGTACCCAATTCCTCACCCGGCCACACCTACCAGACCGGTGAACCGTTCCCCGCCCAAACACACAGCTACATCCCTGTGGTACCATAGGGACCAAAGAACATGATCGCCATGCTCCTGCTGTTCCCCATATGATGATTCCCAGTACCGGCAGCATGATTACACGGTACCTTACAGGTACCGCTCTCGATCCCAAAGCAGGTCTCCTCCCTACCCCTCAATAGTCGACTTCAACTACCTCGAACGGGCGAGCCACTGTCACCATGTGAGGAGCTACGTACCTCCACCGCGTGCCCCTCCTACCGCCACTGTTTCTAGACCACATGAGATACCGTCGGAGCCAGCTCATCTCTCAGCTCCAGAGCTTGTTCAAGTAGTGGATGACAGTCACCGCTCCCGGGCCCCTACCCCTGTGGTACCACCTGCTCCAGCACCATCAACCATTTCTGTTCCCTGTGAACAGACCCAAGAGTCCAGGTCAGCAAGACCACTAGGCACCACCTTCCTTAGTTCCCTTCTAGGGAACCCTATCCCTGACAACCTTTCAGGACAGCCCTTGCCTGATCTCCGGGTGTCCTCGGGGCGGGGGGAGGAGGGTTGTCTGCCTCCCTGTCTTCCTCATCATCCACTATCCCAGAGGAGGAGGATGAGACCATTTCACCTCCACCTCCGGATACTATTTCTGATCCCAATCTGGCCCTCTCTACTGAGGATACCGAAGTGTTCCAGGTCATGTTAAAGAGGCTGGTTTCTGCCCTGCCTAAGTTACCAATGAAGGTTGTTAGAAAGACCCAGTCCGGCCCCATTTTTGGTATTCTGGGGTTGGGAAGCCAGGTCATATTATGTTTCCCATCTTTGACCAGCTACTCGAACCCTCTACCGCAGTTTGGAGCAAGCGCTCCTCTGCCCCCCCACCAACAAAATGGCAGACTCGTTGTATGCCATTCCTAAAGAAGGGGCCAGTATCTTCTTCAAACACCCTCCACCTAATTCGCTAGTCATAGCTGCAGCCTCTGTTTTATCTAGGGGTGGGGGCATCCAGACCTCCCCATCAGATAGAGAGGGGAGACGTTTGGACGTCCTGGGATGAAAAATTTTCTCCTCAGAAACCTTGTCCTTGAGAGCTTCTAATTATGCATCTGCCATGTATGGTTACCAGCACTGGCTTTGGACAGAGCTCTCCAGGGCCTCTGACCCCACTCAGATAGCGGCAATCCAAAGGGAGGGCATGCAGATTACCCAGTTTCAATTAACCGCCAACATGCACATAGCAGACTGTAACATCAGAGGTTTGGCCTTGGCCATCACCCTCAGAAGGCATGCTTGGCTCCGTTCCATGGCTCTTACCCCTGAGAACAAACCCGTATTGAGGATTTGCCCTTCGACTGCAAAAGACTTTTTGCTTCCTCTACTGATGAGACATTAAAGAAAAAGCCAGACCGCCCGCTCTACGGGGGTCATCAGAGCCGTTCAAAAATGATTCTATCCTTCTCCTGCTCCCTACTCATTTACTTCGAAACAACGTTCTCCCTATCTGTACCACTCCAGGAGGCGTTTCCCTCCCCCCCCCCCCNACTGATGAGACATTAAAGAAGATCAAGCACACCAGCCAGACCGCCTGGTCTACGGGGGTCATCAGAGCCATTAGAAAACGATTCTATCCTTCTTCTTCTCCTTACTCGTTTACTTCGAGACAACGTTCTCCCTATCCGTACCACTCCAGGAGGCGTTTCCCCCCCCAATTTCAACACTCCCAAACCTCTGCTTCTCAACCTCGACTGAGGTTCAATAAGCAAAAAGGACGAGGCAGGCCTTCCTCTAACTCGTCCTCTGGCCTGCCACCTAAGCACCGCTTTTAGCCCTCTTAAGATCAAAGGAGACTTGGAACATCCTCCCTCCTTCCTTAACCATCTCCTACCCTTCTTTGACAACTGGGCAGCCCTCACCCGCGACCACTGGGTCCTAGATATTGTTCATCAGGTATACGCCATACAATTCCATTCCCTTCCTCCTCATTGCCCTCCCCTCCCCTCTGGGGTCCCCTCCCCCAAACTCAAATACTTCTAGAGGTTGAAAAGCTCCTCTATAAGGGAGCCATTGAGGAGGTTCCTCTCATAGAATGAATTACTGGTTTTTATTCCAGTTATTTTCTAGTCCCCAAGAAGGATGAGGGTTTCAGACCTATTTTAGACCTCAGACACCTTAACAAATTTATCAAGAGGTATAAGTTCCGTATGACTTCCCTCCCCATCCTCCTCCTGGGTTTGTAACACGGAGACTGGCTGTCCTCCCTTGATCTTAAAGACGCTTAATTTCATATCTCTATCATACCATCTCACAGATGCTACTTACGTTTCATTGTAGGGGACCTCCATTTCCAGTATACCATACTCCCGTTCGGACTCTCCACTGCTCCGAAGGTCTTTATGAAATGTGTAGCAGTGGTCGCTGCACAACTGCAAAAACTAGACGTCAAGATCTACCCCTATCTGGACGACTGGATACTAGTAGCCCCCTCCCAACACAAACTGCTCAGTCACATTCACTTAACACTTTCTCTGCTGCAGAGCTTGGGTTTCCTCATAAATCTAGGGAAGTCTCATCTCACTCCCACGAGACGGCTTCAATTCATCAACGCTCTTCTGGACACAAACACTTCCAGAGCCTACCTTCCTCAAGACAGATTTGTAACAATCTTACACACTATACCGTCCCTATATTTGCGGAGGACCAGAATGCTGCAGTTCTTCCTCCGCCTTCAGTGGTTCCTAGCATCCACCACCATGGTTACCCCCTATGCGAGGCTACACATGAGACCCCTACAGCAGTGACTCAAGCTGGTTTACTTTCCCCCTGTCCGTTCCCTCAACAGAAAGGTAACGCTAGCGTTCAAGGTCTACCGAACCCTCCTATGGTGGACGGACTACAACCATGTTCTACAGGGCACCCCCTTCGACCTACCAGCCACACAGGCGTCCATCACCACCGACGCTTCGCTCACTGACTGGGGAGCGCAAATGTCTCATGTCAAGGTCAGTGGCCTCTGGTCCCCACAGAAGAAGCAACTGCACATAAATCTTTTAGAGCTCAGAGCCATCCGCTACGCCCTCAAGACCTTGCTAACCCACATATCGGGGAAGAACATCCTGATTATCACAGACAATACAGCGGTTATGTGGTACATCAATAAGCAGGGTGGGGCGCATTCTACTCGCCTCTCCCTCGAAGCAGAAGCAATTTGGACCAGGTGCATCAAGCACACCATTCACATTCAGGCTATACACCTGGCAGGCCATGACAACACGCTTACAGATCAACTCAGTCACCAGTTCTCCGATCACCACAAGTGGTCCCTGAACGACTCAGTCTTCCAGGATGTTGTTCTAACCTGGGGTACACCCGTTGTAGACCTTTTTGCCACCATGGACAGCGCAAAGCTTCCCACCTTCTACAGTCGAGCGGGGCTAGTGCCATGATCAGTCTGAGACGCTTTCACCATCTCCTAGAGTGGGGAATTCCTTTATGCCTTTCCCCCTATCCCCCCTTCTGCACAGGGTACTGTACAAGATTCGCACAGATCGTGCCCACGTCATCCTCATTGTCCCTTTCTGGCCAAGACAGGCGTGGTTCCAGATGCTCAAGGACCTAGCCACGGAAATCCTAACACTTCCTCAACTACCAGACCTTCTGTCTCGTCAGCGGGGGACTGTGGTACATCACGACCTAGCCATGCTCCACCTCTGCACCTGACTGATTCTTCCCTGCTCAAAGGATTTCCCCCAGAGATCTCTACCATCCTCCTAAACTCCAGACGTCCTTCTATGAGGGCGTGCTATGCTACCAAGTGGTCCTGCTTCTCCTGAAGGTGTACTTCTCTTCATACTCCCCTATCCTCTCTCACATTCACCCACGTATTTCAATACCTGTTGCACCTGCAAGATTCTGGCCTTTCCCTCTCCTCCCTTAAGGTGCAGTTGGCTTCTCTTTCTTCTCACCTTAAGCCAGAGGGCGTTGCCTCCTTGTTCTCCCACCCCCTAATGTGGACCTTTTGGAAAGGACTCATTAATACCTTCCCCCCCCAACCACCCAACCTGCCCCCCAATGGGACCTCAACCTCGTTCTGTCTAAATTGATGTGTCCCCCTTTTGAACCCATGGTTTCCTGTTCTGTGGAGAACCTCTCCATCAAAACTGCCTTCCTGGTGACCATCACTTCAGCCCAAAGAGTCAGTGAACTTTCAACTCTCCAAGCCTCTCTCCCTTACACCTGCTTCTCCAAGGACAAAGTGGACCTCCGGACTGACCCTTCGTTTCTTCCAAAGGTCGCTTCACCGTTCCATCTCTACCAGACCATTTCTCTACCTGTGTTTTTCCTGAAACCCCATTCATCCCATATTGATCGTGCTGTTCACTCTCTTGACGTCAAGCGGGCCCTCTCCTTCTACATTGATAGAACTAAAGCAATTAGGGCATCTGACGCACTTTTAATCACCTATGGGGGTCAAAGAATCAGGGTCAAACTTACCTCACAGAGACTATCCAAGTGGATTCTCCTTTGTATACAGAGATGTTATCATCACGCTGGGAAGGAACCACCTTCCCTTTTATGTGCCCATTCGACTAGAGCTGTAGCCACCTCCCTGGCCAATCTTCGAGGCGTTCCAATTGTAGACATCTGCAAGACTGCTACCTGGTTCTCACTGCATACATTCTCCAGACACTACTTTATGGACCTAGCAGCTAGATCGGATACCCTCGTTAGGAAAATGGTTCTCCAATCTCTCTTGGGTTAACCTCCTTGACTCTCACCACCTGGAGGTAGGTGTTATGAACTGCTATTCATTCCCCCAAGAGTGAGAATCGCGGAGATCCTTGAAGAAGAAATAGAGGTTACTTACCAGTAACTCTGTTCTTCGAGAGAGCTCCGCATATTCTCATGACCCGCCCTCCTTCCCCTCTGTCTTGGATGTACCTTTAAAAAGGTCTTCCAGATGGGATTGGAAGGAACTGAGGCGGTGAGGGCTCCTCCCCCTATTTATGTGGTCCCGTCCTCGCGAGATCTTGAGCCCGCATTTTTAACGGGATGGGGGGGGGGCAGAGCCCTCATCATTTTCTAGATCTTTCCAGGTTTTCTGCCTGGAAACTGCTGACACAAGGTCTCCGGTGCCTGCAAAGCAGGAAGTGAATCCCAAGAGTGAGAATACGCAGAGCTCTCTCGAAGAACAGAGTTACTGGTAAGTAACCTCTATTTATGGAAGCCCTGTCCTGTCTGGTTTTGTGGGATCATTTTCAGTGGGTGTCGCCCACTGAACGCTCACTATGCAGGGAGTATTCTTGGACTGGTCAGAGTCACTTCTTGCAAACTGGACCCGTGTCTGTCCTGGCTGGTCAAGGCCAGCCGGGTGATGCTGGGGCAGTTGCTGGCGGGGGTGGCCAGTGCCTCCCTTTGGGAGGGCAGAGTGCCGGGCTGCCTCAAAGAGACAGTGGTGCAGCCTCTTCTCAAGAAACCATCACCTGACATTGACTTCCTCGCCAGCTATTGGTCAATCTCTAACCTTCCCTTTTTAGGGAAGTCCTTGAATGGGTTGTGGCTCAGCAGCTATGGGAGCATCTGGACCTCATCAGTTTTTTTAATCCCTCACAGTCCGGCTTTCCTCCAGATTATGGCACTGAGACTGTGCTTGTGGCCTTGGTTGATGACCTCCGCTGTGAATTGGATCAGGGCCGGTTGACCCTTCTGATTCTGTTAGCTCTGTTGGCTGCTTTTGATACCTTTGATCACGAGATGCTAGTGACTTGCTTGCAGGACTGATCTGGGGTGGGTGGAACTGTTCTTGAATGGTTCTCCTCCTTCCTGGCTGGGAGAACTCAGTGGGTGGTGCTGGGGGGATTTTTCTTCATCTCCCTGGGACCTCTTGTGTGGAGTCCCGCAAGGTTCTATTCTGTCCCCTCTCCTGTTCAACGTGTATATGCAGCCACTGGGCAAGGTCGTCAGAGGGTGGTCGGTGTCATCAATATGCTGATGACACCCAACTCTACCTCTCTTTTTCATCTGACCCAGACCCGGCAGTCTCGGTGCTTACCCGGTTTCTGGCGGTTGTAGGGGACTGGATGAGAGTGAGTCGTCTGAAGCTGAATCCTGACAAGATGGAGGTGATGTTGGTGGAGAGGGCGGTGGGGTTGGTGTTCCCCATCATTGATGGGGTTTGCCCTCCACTGGTCCCTCAGGTTCATAGTCTGGGGGTGCTCCTCGATTCCCAGTTCTGCCTGGATGCCCAGGTGGGGGCTGTGGCGAGGAGCGTGTTTTACCAGCTACATCTGGTGTGGTGGCTTTGGCCGTATGTCTTGGAGTCCGACCTTGCCCTATCATCCATGCTTTAATCACCTCAAAACTGGACTATTGTAACGTGCTCTGTGGGGTTATCCATGGTGAGCGTTCGGAGGCTGCAGCTGGTGAGAACACGGCAGCCCATCTCCTCACAGGGACATAAGAACATAAGAAGTGTCATACTGGGTTAGACCAATGGTCTATCTAGCCCAGCATCCTGTCTCCGACAGTGGTCAATCACGGTGGCTTGGGAGAAGCACCCAACAGGTCACAATGGGGGATCCATTCCTTGTTGTTTCCCCCCAGCTCCCGTCATGTTCCTTCACAGGTCTCCATGAGCACATTACATTGGTGCTCCGATCTTTGCACTGGCTGGCTACAGTCTTCCGGGCCCGATTGATGGTATTGGTGCTTACCTATAATGCCCTATATGGCCTAGGACCTTCCTATCTATGGGACTGCCTCACTCCTCGGGCTCTGGAACGACCCCTGCGGTTAACTGGGAGTGCCCTACTTGAAGTCCCCTGGGTATCTCTGGGGGCAGCTATGGAGAGGCGTTCTTGGTGGCTGCACCAAGGCTGTGAAACTCCCTTCTGGCAGAGGTTTGTGTGGCACCGGACCTCCCCTCCTTTCGACGGCAGTGCAAGTTCTGGTTGTTCCGCTAGGCTTTTGGTGGGGGAGATGGGTAAGGGGTAGGGGTGGGGGGGTTGAAGGATGGGGTGTGAAGGGTTTTTATGTGTTTTTTGATGCTCCACTAAGTGGATTTTTTACACTGTTATGTTTTATATTAAATTTATTATATTTATATTTATACTGTATTTTATGTTTTTAAATTGTGAACCACCCTGAGCTGCTGTTAGCAGGAGGGTGTGGGATATAAAATTTGTGTTTTGTTTTTTTTAAAAAGTTGAGAACCCCTGATCTATTATTCATTCAACTCATTCTTGACATTTTGCACTTTTAGAGAGAGGTGTTTGACTCTGTATACACAAACTTGCACAGACTGAGAGACAATAGGGTTGATGGTTAGTGTTATCTCTGGAGAGACACAAATCCACATTTTGAGAACTGATAGTAAAACCATCAGAGATGGTTAATGGAATCTTATAGAATGAGCAGCTCGTTCCAGTGGGTACAGTGGTTTCTTTAGTCTTTTCTAATTACAGTGGAGCCTCTGGGAGCCCCATAAGATTGGGCCCCTAATTTTGGCCGTTTTTTACATGAACGGAGGTGGGTGGGGGGATGGGTGTTTGGCCATGGTGGGTGGAGGTGGTTGTGTGGTACTATGACTTTACAGTTTCTGTGCTGCATTGGTATATTAACTGCTAAACAGACATTTACTTTATACTTATTGCTATATAAGACAAAACATCAGTAAGGCAACATGTGTATAGGCCTTACGTATATTTGTTTGACAGTTATATATTGTTGTGTTGTTTTTTTGTAACTATATAATTTTATTGTTTGGTCTCAGCTGTAAATAAATTATTCTATTCTATTCTATTATATTCTTGCTATATACTTGTTTAAAAGGAGAGTAAATATTCTCAGTAACTGAGGGTAATCCTCACCTATACAGTTTTTGCAGTTCTTAAGTTTCAAAATATGGTGATATAAAATGTATTATAGATGACTGCCATTTTATTATAATTGTTAGATAAAGGATCAGCCTGTTTTGCTTTTCATAATTTCAGGGATATTCCCAGAATACCTGACAGTACACATGCACAACTGGAGTCCAGTAAGTTTAATTTTCTGGGTAGGAAAACTGTAACGTCTTTTATGCTGATACAAACTGAAAATTGAAAAGATGTCATCTATCTTCAGAATAACGCTTGTCTTTTTGTCTGTGTCTGTGCCTGTATCTGTCTCATCTCCCAGTTTTATCTAGTTACTCTATCTGTGTTTAATAATAAACTGTCAGAAGTCAGGAAATTTAAAGCTAAGGTTGACATTCTGTTATAAGCTCAAAAAGAAAAGCACAATGGTGAATACTGTGTATTGTGGGCTGATGTCAATCCTGATTTTTAATTTCCTGCCTTTTGTCATTTTTCATTACACCTGTAATTTATTAAACAAAATTCTTCTGCTAAAGTTTTCATTACCTGGAGTCTTATGAAATGGCCATTTCGAAATCAGCACATCTGTGGGTATTTTCAGACGTGACAGGCCTCTGGGCCTGTCATGCTGAATTCCGGACCGGGATTGTTCCCCAATCCCAGTCAGTGATGAGGCCATCTGTCCTTCAGATGTGCCGGCCACATCACTATTGGGAATCAGGGAGGGGGCGGAGCCAGGACGGAGCTGAGTGGTGCGCTGTGCAGCCGCACGACCCCACCCCCGCACTCCCACAGCCACCCGCCCTCAGCGAGACAGGCATGGGCCAGGTAACAGACGTTACTTTTGGCCCATTCCTGATTGTGGTCAAACTAACCATGATTTCAGCTCTGCGGCCGGCTGCAGGGCCGAAACTGTGTTTATCATTGATACCAGCAATTGGAGTCCTGTGATCACCAGAACTGACGTTCTGGTGATCACAGCCACCCCACAGTGTTCACTGTAATTTAGTGGGGTTCACTGTGATCCCGTCATGTCTGAAACTATCCTATATGTTGTTTACACCAGGCCATAGGCGATAACTATCGATAGTGGGGTGGGTAGACACAAGCGTGGGGGCTAGGCAGGGGTTCTCTAGGTCTTCCAAAAATGAAAAAAATGGAAAAAGGCCTCCACCCAAGTAACATATGCACCAGACAACATAACTTAAAAATTATCAATATTTCTGAAAAAGTGACTTTTTCCTTGACTTAGGTTATGTTCTTTCTGGAGTTACTTTAATGACCGTCTTACAGTTGGTAATAGATATTGGCCCTTTTCACACAGAAAGTAACCCTGATAAAATGGGTATTACATTTTATTATACATGTTGCAGGGCACCCATAGAGCACACCTGCAGCCCTGCAACATACATAATAAAATGTAACACCCATTTTATTAGTGTTAGAGTGTCTGTGTGAAAAGGGCCAATCATGAAACTGGTGACGCAGACTTAATTATAGAAATGTGAATAAGTCCCTACAGTAATTTCTGACTGATGAGACAAGCCTTAAATAAAATCCATTAGCTTTTGTAAGATGTGGGTTATTAGTATTCAGTGTATTACATAATAACTTACATGCATTTTCTCACTCTACCTGTAACATTACAAGCATAATCTCTCCCATGTTCAAAAGCTGTGCAGCTTCTAAACTAAAAAACATCCAATAAAAACGATAGCACTTACATCCAATATTTTTATTTATTAAAAATAAATAGGATGCCATTCCATAAGGCATGGAACGTCTTATGCAATGAGTGCCCTCAGCTCCCAGAGAAATCACTGAGAATTAAGGGCATTTAGTATAATAACCCTACTGCACAGTAATAAATATGGAACTATATTATTTGTTCCACGTGCTTACTTTCTTTTCATTACATTTTGCTTTGCCATTCGTGAGCTGTGTGATACATAAAAACTTTTAAATGGCCGTATTTACACGAGATGGTCCCACTCATGCTTACACAGATCCGTTGAGCGGGCATGAGTGGATGCTGCCCGTGTGCATGCAGTGGCCGGGGAGCGAGGGTGTGTGCGCGCTCCCACAACCCATGCATCCCCACTCATGGAGCAACTGGCAAAAATGAGTGAGCAAAGCGTGGCGGATGGGTGTGCGCCCAGGTGTCCCGGCACCCATATACTGCCTACGCCGCTGGTGCGCGTACACCCTCCCTCCACGCTCCCGCGGCTCCTATGTGTGACTCTCTTTATATACTATAATGTCCTAAATAATGTTTACATAGAAGAATCACTAAGATAAGTGTTTGTCTTGTTGTTTATAAAGTAAATTTGTTGTAATTTCAGGTTCTTGTTCATTTGAATCTCAGAAAATGGATCGACCTTCTATTTCAGTGACTTCTCCCATGAGTCCTGGGATGTTGAGGGATGTTCCACAGTTCTTGTCTGGACAACTTTCAGTATGTAAACATTTGTTTAGCCTCATTAGTTTGATTTGTATAATATATCTTTTAATACAGGATGCAGATAGCTGTAAAATAAAATTCTTGTTATATCCTAATCTCTCTTTCAGCATCGTGCTACTCAACATGGGCAGGGTCATTGCTTTCCAAGTGTAATCTCGTCATCATCTGTTGTGAATTTCTGTATATCCCTTAAACTCTCAGAGTGGTAATTTGAGCTGTTATAGGGCCAGATTTTAAAATTGTCCTGAAAATGGCTTCCAGTTCTATGCATGCAATTGAGTACACACCTTTTGAGCAGTAATATCAGTACACAGAGATGATAGACTTTGTCATCCGGATGCATGGATGTTAGCACTTGTAGACTCAGGGTGCAATCCTGCTGCCAGCTAATGCCGATGGCAGGCACAGTGGAGATCTGAGCAGCAGATGCTCAGACGTGCATGCGCCCCACACTCACAGATAACAGCGCAGGGCAATGGCGCGACCCATGCTGCTGAAACCCCCCAAGCCCACACACCCTGCAGCCTGGGGGATGCAGCAGGCATGGCTGCTGCTCTGTCCCCCAGACTGTGGGGTGTGTGGGCTAAGTGGGTCACATTGGATGGGGTGCGCTATTGCCCTGCACGGCTTGCTGTGCCGGCAGGGCGCATTCGCACCTGTGGCCTACCACTGCATCTTGCGTAGGTGCTTTTTGCGAGGGCCACAGTATTGCACCCACTATGTGGAAGTGCTTGGGCATGCAGAATTGCAGGGGCCTACGAATGCCCCATGAATGCCAGTGTTTGAATGTTTGGTCCATGTTTGTAAGAATTTTTGAGTACTGTTCTTTTCTTACACATAAACTCCCTTTAGCCCCTTTCCTCAGGCACCCTTTTGCCAAGTTACTACTGGTATAACCTCTTCATGGAGACCTCATAATGCTCACTTACATTCTCCTCAACTTTGCTGTGGCCAAGTTTCATCAAAAGAGTCCAAGAATTCATCTGTTAAGGATGAGTTTTACTAACCTAGAGGTTATGGAACTTTGCATGCCCTCTTCTGACATTAGATTTTCCAAAGGACACAACATTGGTCTAATTCTTTTCCCCATAGAATCCCTGGTCCCTTCAGCAGGAGCAAAGAAAGGCTGATACTCAGCAAGTTTGAAAAATCCCACTTTTTATAGTAGAAAAATGTCAGATATCTTTTATATTTAAATTAGCAGTGAGATTTGAAAATATGTACAAAATCTGAAAATTATGGGACCAATCCAAGATCTCTTTTCATGCCCTTTGCATGCCGTGCACACTATGCATGCTGCTTGCAAGCAGCAGGTGTGCACATGCACAGTGCACACTGGGTGTGCACCATATGCACATGTTGTACATGCTAGGGGTGTGTGCACCAAGTGCACCCAGCATGCACACCCAGCAATTGACCTTGGATCTGACCCAATAACCACATCTAGCTCCCACTGAAGACAATGGCTAAACTCTCATTGAATTCAATGAAAGTTGGATTGTGCCCAGTGTTGATAGTATTCACACACAATTATTCTAACAACATATGGAAGTAGGGAATGATTATTTTTCCAGTCAGATCAGCAGTATTATCTGATACCATTATTCTGTGGATGAGACATGATGTGTTTTGCTCATCAGTCTGTAATTACTATTGAGATCCATTCATACTTTTGAATCCTTGTACAGATTTTCTGTTGAACTATTTTAAGTATTTTTCTGAAGGACAGAGATTAGGGAGCCTCATTGTGGAAAAAGTAGTGAGTTTAGAGTCTGAAATCTATCTTAAGTAGTTTGAAATGACTAGAGTAATGGCACACAGTCTTCTATCATAGATGCAGGCTTTAAAGATTGAAGTTGCTTTGTATGTGGAGTAATATATAGAATAAACCTTCAGGTACAGTAGAAGTATTTACAAATGAAAACATTAATAACAAAGGATCATACCAGCTAGAGGGGAGAAAAAAAAATACGTTGTGGGCATAAATACTGCTTCAAAACTGGAGACAAAAAAAGATGGCTTTCTTAAGCCTAAGAATCACACTCTATTTACTAAAATACAAACTGGGGATTTTAAGTGAACCTTTTTGGAAGAAATGAGTAATACTATTGATTTCTGGGATTGATAGAATGTCATATTTTGAGATAATGAAGTCTCAAGAGGCTTCAGAGTTAATATCTGGAGATATGGAGTAATTTTAATCAATGCAAGCAGCAGAACTGAGTGAAGGAATGATAAAAGTCATATATATTCATAAAATTGTCAGTTGCCAATTTTATTGTCTCCTATCTATTTTCTGTCTCTACACTGCTGTTTCATACTTTTAAAGTGTTGTGTTTTAAGTTTAATCTTCTTCCCCACAAAAAACCCCCCTCCAAAACACAGGATTAGTGGGACTCGGGGAATTCTTTGCTACTTTGAACATATTTCTATTAATTTAACCTTTATACATTTTCTCGGGATATTTTTCTACTCTGGGTGCACATTTCTCGCAAAAACTTGCAAGTTAGTGGCTCTCCAACTGTGCCCTTTTAGGACATTGTCGCCTTGACCCAGGTACGCAATATACTCAAAGGAAATTTGGTTGTGCCTGCACCGCCCGTATGAACAGACGGAGACATGCTATGGGGTAAAAGGCCTTGGCAGCAACTTTATTACAACATATTTATACATATATCAACAGATAGCAATAGTAAGAAAGAACCTGTGTGCCTTACCACAGCACGGTTCCTACCCCGCTAACTGCCCAAGTTGCGACAAGACATCATAGAAACCACGACACATAAAATGCCCACGAGCATAATGGCTGTGGAGGAGGTGAAAACCCCGGCAGCCCCCTGAGCCAATTAGGCCGGCGTGAAAATTCCTCCTTGGCCCTGAAAACAGCAACCAGCCCTAGCCCACAGCTGTTGACTTAATACTTCAAGCATCATACAACTGTCATCAGTAAACACATCGAAAAAGGGAAGGGTTGGGAGGGAAAACCTCTGCGTTCGGCCCCGCAATTGAGGAGAGAGGAAGAGGCACCTGGCTGTTTCAGGTAAATATACTTGCCCACGCTCCCTGCCCACCAGGTGCCCCTCCTCACCCTCCCATTGGCTCACCAGTGCCGCTGCTCAAGGGCAGGCAGTGGGGTGGTCAAAGGAACCCCTTTGCCCAACCCCTGCCTGGGACCCTCTTCGGGGAGGGCAGGCACAAACTCACCCACCACTTAGGGCTGGGGGGGAGGTCCCTTGTGCTCGCACCACCTATATGAACAGACAGAGACATGCTCTGGGGTAAAAGGTCTTGACCGCAACTTTATTACAACATATTTATACATACATCAACAGATAGCAATAGTAAGAACTGTGTGCCCAATAGCAGGGAGGAACCATGCTACATCAAGCAGGTAAGGGGGCTGAGCTAAATCTCACCCCCCTGCCTGGGTGAATCGACCCTTTGAATTCACCCTCCCCTTGCAGACCCAAACCAGCCGTTCCAAGCCTGGACTGGGACCCCTGGCCTTAAGACCCCCCCGCCCCGCTTCCCAAGGGTAACGGGGTACAAGCGCGACCTCTCAGCTCATAGGGAGCCTTACCACAGCATGATTCCTACCCCACTAACCGCCATTAAAAGGGGTGAGGCAACTCGCTACTCCACCCCTTTCCCCCACACAGGTATCCTGAAATGCAAGTGAATGACAGCCCTCAAGTCCTCCAACCAGAGCCTGTTCCCCTTGACCGATAAATGCACACCATCCCGTAGGAAGAGGCCTGTGTCCTTGCTCACGATCCGTTCGTGGTGCACCACCCAGCCCCCAAGGTGCCCGATAAACGTCCACATGGCCCTGTTGATTTTTCGCTTGGTGCGCTCTAGCTTGCCCGGTGTCGTGGTATACCGCCAGAACCTACGGGCAAGCAAATCTGACCACCAAACAAGTGCTTGAGGCCACCGAGCTGCCAATTCGGAGATGTTATCCTTCATTGCACCTGTGAGCTCCCATGCGCTGTGCAAACCGAGATCATTCTCTCCTAGATGGATGACCAGGATGGCAGGTGTCCCGAACCGTTTGGCCCTGTGGAGGAGCAACGGCAACAGGTGCTCCCAGTGCATACCACTTTGCCCAAATCAGTAGAGGCGGGCAGGTAGGCCACAACCCCACTGCGTACCAATGTCAGAATTAGCCGCGTGGCATTTGGCTCACTGCACAATGCTTTGCCCCCAGATCCATACACTTGGCAACCAGTCAGTGCCTGCAGATAACAAAACAACAGTAGCATTATATACATGTCAGACCAACTGCAGGGAGGGTGAAAGGCCATACATAGGTGCAATAAGCGCCGGACCGCCATCGGCCTATGGCCATAATCTGCGAGGCAGGCAGGCCCCCACAGCCGCTGTGGAAGTCGCCCCAATTCTGAAGGAGTACAACCCGTAACCCACAGGCGACATTCCCAGTGCCGCCAAACCTTTCCTAAAAATGGCCTGGAATTGAAATTTCATCAAATATGCCCCAGCAAAATGCATAAAAAGAGGGCCCTCTAAAGGCAGGCGAGCTTCTAAATATTCCTCCATTGCCGCCACTGGGCACACCACCCCGACCGTGGTTTGGTGCAACGTCAGTTGCTGACCCCTCCCCCCTGATCACTCTTCGGTCGCTGAATCGTGATGGTGATAGCGTCGGGGGCGCGAGTTACATTCCTGAACTGCAGGGCAATGCCCCTACAATCACCCTGGGAGGAGGGCACCAATTCACTTATCCGCAATGCCCCAAAAAACGCAGTTGAAAAAGCTGCCCGGAAAAGCAACCCCTTGTAGGGGGACGAGCAAATGTGAGGCAGTGCGGCCAACAAGCGAGCCAGCGTGTCAACTGATAATGGTTGGCGGGTATCCCTCCCAGCCACCGCTCCCTGGCCCAGCCATCGACAGCCCTGCGAAGCCGGTAACTCGCACACGGGTCGGAAACCCTCCGTGCCTTGCTGAAAAAGGCAGTAGCCGCTAGGCAACACTGAATGGTGCGTGGTCCCAACCCACGGCCACTCAAGTGTGCCGCAAATCATTCTACACGACAGGTGGGGATGGGCCATGACTCCTGCAACCCATGGGCTGAGAGGAAGCTACGGAATGCCCGGAAAGAGGACACATAAGCTCACCACGTAGAGCTCAAAACGGCGGCTCTAACACCCTCTTCTATCCTTCGCTCCCAAGACTCCACAAAGCCACCGGCATCACCTCTGGGTCGATGTTGGCACCTGGTGCCAGGGAACGGAACCGCTCCATCTGAAAACGAGACAGGGAATCAGCAATATTGTTATGAACACCGGACACGTATTTGGCCAAAAAATACATATTAATGGAAAGGCACTTCAGCACAAACCAGCGGACCAAAATCATAACTCTGCTGGATTTATTGGACTGGCGGGTGATCACTTGCACAACCGCCTTGTTATCAGACCAGAGACATATGCGGGAGTCCCGGAAGCGATGACCCCAGAGTTCCAAGGTCACCAGGAGCAGGAAGATTGAGGAGAGAGGAAGAGGCACCTGGCTGCTTCAGGTAAATATACCTGTCCACACTCCCCATCCACCAGGTGCCCCTCCTCTCCCCCCATTGACCCACCGGTGCTGCTGCTCAAGGGCAGGCAGTGGGGTGGTCAAAGGAACCCCTGTTAGGGGAGGGCAGGCACAAACTCACACACCCCTCCACTTAGGGCTGGTGTGTGTGTGTGTGTCCCTTACCTTAACTCTTTTTTTTTTTTTTTGTCGCCATGACCCAGGTACACAATATACTCAAAGGAAATTTGGTTACCATAACTCTTTTTTTTTGTGAACAAAAAACTACCCCAATACATTTTGCCATGGGGTATTTTTTGAACCCCAGATTTTTCACCTGGTGTTAAGAAAACAACACCATCACATTTCATGTTAGTTTACACATTCCAGAAATGCCAGCACTGAGGATGAGGGTAGAAAAGAACACCCAAGACACAATTAACGCCAGTTTTTTTAAGACAATGTATAAGGGTTAAGAGTAGACTCCCACCCTGAATTCATCAAGTATTGTAAAAAGTTGTGGCTGCATGAGAATGTAAATCCATGTGTCAGCTGGGGGAAGTGTGAAGGTATGAATGGGTGTGACCCTAGATAAGGAGGAGTGCTGCTTTGGTTAGGTGAGATGTAAAGATAAGGGGTGAAGCTTCTAATACCCTGGACAGCTCTAGCAAACCTCCAGATATCTTCCAATTCCATCAGTTAATCCAGATGGGCTGTTGTTTAGTGCGTTATAAGGTGTACTGTAACAGAAAATTGTTGGGATTGGTGGGGGCCTTTAGATGTCTGCATCTAAATTTGTGGGTGTCTATCCAAACTGTACTGCAAACCTCTTCAAGTTCCCATTTTGGTAGCAGTTAGAATATGTTGTTTGCATTTTTATTGTGTTGAGGCTGAATCACTGTGCTTTTTGACAAAAAATGCACATCCAAGTGCCTAATTATAATTAACCAGTCCCAAAAGAATAAAGCTACTCCACAGGGGGCTGGTTTCTTGCATACTAGTATATGCATTTTGATGATGATATGAATGTGATTGGACATTTCTCCCCATTCTCCTTTCCCATGTGTTTTTATTATACGTGATGCTGGCTTTCTGCGTTCTCCTATGCGTAGAGTGTTTTGGCAGTGTTGGGGGTAGTATAATCTATTTTGCCATCACTATAGCTGAGGTTTTGTGTACCACTATATAGCAGAGTGCTATTGAGAGCAGAAGCTTGTATGGTTTTTTTATCCTCCAGCTTTAGAAGCAGAGCAAGGATATTTTTAAAGTGGGAAAAGGCAACTATTTTAGCATTTGTCTGTCACAAATGAGCAGGAGAACATAGACAGTGTATAAAAATACTGTATTTTGTTTTAGTCCTACAGGCCAGGAATCTACCTCTAGAGAGGTTTGAGCTTTGGCAACATATGGAAGGTGATGAACGTTTTGCCAAAAGAAAAACAAGGCTGCCTTAGACTAAGGTTGTTTTCACTCGGATGCCCCCCCTCCCTTTGCACGCATGTGCGGGTGGGGGCGCCCGTGCAAACGCCATGGCGGGAAGGTGTCGGGGGGGGCATCCGTGGGAATGCCACGGGTGGTGGGTGAGATTGTGTGTGCACTCCCGTGCGCCACCCATCTCCACATACCTTCACCCACCACACACCCACGAAGCAATTGGCCAGAACAGCGGTTGCTCCGTGGGTGGAGATGGGTGTGTGCCCATGGGAACAACCACCCACGTGCCACCGCCTCCACCCATCCCCCTACCCACTGCGGCCCCATGTGAAAATGGACTAACTCTAGTTTGTTCCTCAGCCAATCAATATTTAAGCACCTCAGTAAGACATCTAATTTTCAAGAATATCAGGAACCTACAACTCACACTGAAACTGAGTCCTGCTTATTCATCATCTGCATAAATCAGGCTACTAATTTTAATGTCTAATAAGGATTTAAGTTCTTCCCTGTAAGTATTTCAAGTTTAAAAGTTTTTCTCTAAGGCATTGACTTTCAAACAACTGTGTGCATTTTTTGCAGTTTGGGGAATGTGTCAAGATGAGACTATATTCAGTTCAACACAAAACATTTGTAATTTATACTTTCAAGTAGAATCAAATAACTTGCTCATCTTGTTCATTGTTAATTTGCTTGAGTTCTGCATGGAATTTATGTACGTATTTAGCCATGTTGCCCTTTGAAAGGAGTTACATTTTGTTGGTGGTGTTTTTATTATTGTTTCCTTTGTGTGGTGCTTTATTTTTCATGTATTTGTTTTTCACGCATTCCACTTAGGCCCTTTTCACACGGGCACCCCCCTTGCACACGTGTGTGTGTGTGTGTGAGTGTGACCCATGTGAACACTGTGGTGGGTGCGGGGTGGATGGGTGGGTGCCCATGGGAACACCACAGGTGGTGTGTGGGGGTGCAAGTGCGCTTCCGCACTCTGCCCATCTCCACCCCTCACCCACACACGGAACAACGGGTGCCAGTGCCCAATGCTCCATGTGTGGAGATGGGTGGAGGTGTTTGGGGGTCTGTGGGAATGCCATCCATCCCCCCCGCCCACTATGGCCCTTTTCACACAGATTCTCTAACACTGATAAAATGGGTGTTACATTTTATTATACATATTGCAGGGCTGCCGATGTGCTCTATGGTGCCCTGCAACATGTATAATAAAATGAAACACCTGTTTATCAGTGTTAGAGTGTCTGTGTGAAAAGGGCCTATGTGAAAAGGGCTAAAATGACATTTTTTGTGTTTTAGTCTTAGTGCTCTTTGCTTCACTTCTGCATTCTGCTCATTTTTTAAGTGCTGCATGAAAAGAATATGGAGTCAGAGTTGCTGTAGATGACTTTAGAAACTAGAAAAATGAGTAAAACTCAAATTATTGGAATATGTAAAGCCATAATAACTTACAAATTAAAACCTGTTGGAAAGAGGATGTACAGTCTGGTTGTTTGTTTGGTACAACTAGTTTTCACTACTTACTTTTATCTCCTTATACCCACCATGAGTAAAAATGGGACATTCTCGGTTGATGCCCCAGTATTGTGGAACTGCCTTCCTCTGAACGTCCATCAGAGCCAGAGCGTATCCCAGAGGCAGTGTAAAACTTTCCTTTTTGGCAAAGTGTTTGGCAGGCAAGACTAGGGGCTGGTTGGGTGAGTTTAGGAACAGGGGTGGGTTTTTAAAAGGGATTTTAATTATATTTTGTGTTTTTAATGATGCCCTGAGCCTTAGGGAATGGACAGGGTAGAAATTTAATTATAAATAAATAAATGTATGTTCATCTATGAATATTTAATCACAAAGTAATTTTTGTGCATTTGGAAGGGGGATGTTGCTAGTTGAAAGAGGCAAGGTGTGAATGTAGTTATACACATATATGTGTTTGTTTGATTAGAGAAGACTGAATCTGAAGTATACTACTTCAGCGCTGGATTAGTTCACTAAACAAAATGGAAAACCGAACTGTTGGTTTGGTTTTGTTTATTTTTAAAAGAGACACTAGTTAGACTTTTTTCAACAAAGTTGCTCTCTGTGGTGTAGAATTGTTCTCTAAGAGTATAAAGTAATTTCTAAGATGGTCTTTGAAGAATAAAAAAGATGTGCTGTTGTTACTCTAGAGTAGGGCTAAACGAGAAACAAAAATGTTCCTCATGAGTTAATTCGCAATTACAAGCATTCCTTGTGAGGAAACGTGAGATCTTGGTCCAGGAGCAAGTTCTTGGATGAGGGGTTGGGGGAAATTCATTGTGCAAGAACGAAATGGCTATCAGACTATTTTGTGCATGCGCAAATGGCCACCAATAACAGAAATGCCAGCAATACTGTCAGTGCCATTTTGATTAAGGCCAATCGCCATTTTTTTGCATGGGCAAAACAATCTGGCAGCCATTTTGTGCCCCTCCCCTCACCAAGAGCTTGACCGTTTCAAGTACCGTTTCAAGTACCGTTTCAGATCACCCCAAAACTGGGTTTTCTACAAAGATCGAGAGAAACTCCAGGATGAGTTTCAGCCCTACACTAGAGCCCAACCTACAGTGTGATGAAAACCTCTTGTGATGTGCTCAGTGCCCTCAGCTCCAGTTGTTGTCTGGGAGAGTTGAGGAAACAGACAACATGTCTGTTGGCATGTTGTGCCATGTTGCGAGAGCCTTTTAGATACTGCCAACATTTGCATGCCCTTTCTGAGATGCTGAAGGTACTGACGCTGATCTGCAATAAATTGCCTTGCTGAAAAGATAAAAAGAAAACTGGAGAACCCAGTAAGTTACTTTCACACAACTAACCAAATGACAGGGATGCCAACTATTGTAATTTTTATCATGACTCTCATGGCTATGTTTTCCTAAAGTCCCAGCTGCTGAAATTATATTTTCTCTCCAAGTTTCTCTCCCTTGGTTATTTAGGGCTCAAGGGTATGTGTTGAAGAGTTTCGACATGTGAGGTTGCCAATCCTTGTTCAGCAGTTGGGCTAAATTGTTAGGCATTCACAATCCCTCTCCTATTTCCACCATGCTTGTCCAGAGTAAGTTACTTCCTGACTTTTCATGGAGCCTCTGACTCCTTCCTGTGTATATGACCTGTGAACGTTATGGCAGGGGGATGGGCATGACCAAGTATGGGATTTGATAACCAAACCTATTGATTGATATCTTAAATTATCCCTTGAACGATCACATCAAAATCAATAGGACTACTTGAATAGTAAACTGCTACCTAATATGAATAATGGTAAGTGAACCTGGTACAAATTATAGCACAGTGTGACTCTTAAACTCTTGCTAATTTTTACAGGACCTGTTTCATGCAGTGGTGTTACTGACTTTGCCATATGTCATTCTTGCTGTGCTTGATATGAAATTATAATACATGTATCATACATTTCCCCCTGCAACTAATATCTAACAAATTAACTTTGATTTAAGGATTGTTATAGTGTTTAAGACGAATGCCATAACAAAAATTAGTTTAAATTGTTGAAAAGAAAAAAGTCTAGTATTATTTTACATTCTAAAGCTTTTCACACAGACACTCTAACACTGATAAAATGGGTGTTACATTTTATTATACATGTTGCAGGGCACCCATAGAGTACACCTGCAGCCCTGCAACATGTATAAGAAAATGTAACACCCATTTTATCAGTGTTAGAGTGTCTGTGTGAAAAGGGCCTTAGTTGGTAATATATGAAATGTATTGGTTTCCAAACTCCCAGTGCATTAACAATCATTCTGACACAGACTTTTTGTTAGTGGTAATTCTTTGTAGTCCACTGTTAAGACACACTGTATTGTTGTTTTGCATTTGTTAGTATTATTTCTTAATCTGTGGTAATTGCAATTGTAATGAGTTTATAGACATATAGGGGTCAATCCAGTGGCCCGCAAGCGCAGCCCGTGTGCACAGTGCACGGGCAGAACATGCATGCTGAAGGCATGAACATGTGCAGCGCATGCAATAAAGGTGCATCCCGGGGTGACCCAACCCCCCAAGCCCACACACCCCATGGCCCAGGGGATGGAGCAGGCATGGCTCCTGCTCCCCAGGGTTGTGTTGGCCCGGGTTGCACCTTTGCCACATGTGTCCACCTACAGCACGTGCATTCTGCCTGTGCAGGTGCACAACGCATGGCATACACAGGCCACTGGATTGCCCCCACCGAGTTTTGATATGCTTTAGTAACATATTTGCAGTTTTAATTCATGCATTGCCTTAATATAATTCATTTCAGATAAATATGTCATTTAGAATAAAGCTGTGTTTAAAGTTGTAGTTGTGTGTCTTTGTTTTTTTAATTTGGGACTTTTAGTTTCCAGCGTGTTGTCTTTTTTGGTTTTGTTTTATTGCTTTTTCTTTAATTTTGCTTACCAGAGCCAAAGCCTTAGTAGAAGAACAACGCCTTTTGTTCCTAGGGTTCAGGTAAAGGCTTCATCTGCCTGACAGAAACTAAAGTTGTGTTTTTTATTTTGTTTGTTTTGGAAAATGCATAGTAGGAAAACGTCACATTTTGGTCCGTTTTCCCATTGTTTAGCGTGTTGCTTCAAACCATATTAATAAGTTTCATATCATCTGTGAGCAGCTTGTAAAGTTCTGCATGGGGGTTATGAATATAAAATTTAAATTTAAAGAGACAACTAGCTTTTAGTTTTGATCTTTATCTGATATTGATTTAAATGTAGGTTTTAGCAGCTACACCAGCTATGTATCCTGCATACATACATATGCTCATTCTACAAGTAGTAACTAATCTTGTGCGGTTGATGTTTGGCCTTATTTTATCAAGATTGATGTCTCTTTAAATCGTTCATTTTCATTACTTAACATGTCCTCTTTTGCATTTTCCAATTGACAGTAGCTCCTCAAGTAGAAGATAGGCAAATAAATTTGTACCTTGCTTAAGGAAAATGATTTTTTTTTTTACCATATTATTCTCAGCATTTGCATTTTTGCAAAGTATGGTGGATTAACCAAAAGTTGAATTAATACAGAATGTATTTTTGTCTGCCTGTTGTCACGGAATATATTCATCTTTACAGTCTTATTTGGGTACAAGTTGTTTGCCTCTTTTCATTAGGAAACCCTTAAGGTACTGTAGATTAACCTAAAATGTAGTTTATACTAATGTTACAATGCTTATTTTGCTTTGCTGCATGATTTTCTTTTTTCTGTATGTAGAATTTTACCTGCTTTTAATACAACGTATTTTTATGGAAATGTTCATCTTTTATTTTTAATAAATACTATACATTTGTTCTTTTGTTGCTTAATCACTGCTCAAGAAAAGGTGAAAATGAAAGGTTCCAAATGATAAGATGTTTGATTTTCATATGGAAATGGAAATACTTATATTATTAATTTTATGGAAACCTCAAACTGAAATAGGTCAGACAAAATAAAATGGAGTTGGCAGGGACTAGGATTTGATTCACAGAACATATTGCCTCTTGGCCTTTTAGACAGAATCAAAGTGTCGTAATGACTTATTTTTCACAATTTGTTATATCATTAAAGTAGTATATACAAATGCCTAATTATACCTTCAAAATGGAAGTAGGAAAAAAAGACAGAGAAAAGTGTTAAAATCTTGGTACTGTGGCTGATCCTAAACTCATGCTCACATGGTTGTGCTTGTTGTGTGTGGTTTGTGCTCAGGTTGCACACACGCTGCCTTCCAAAAACAGGGGTTGTGCGTGGGTTGCACACACATTCTGCGTGCATCCTTTTGTGCAGTGTGCAGGGTTTAGAATTGGGCTGTCCACTGCTAAAAATAGATATCAGTGCTGTATGATATGAACTAGGTGTCTTATTAAGAACTTCAGTTCAGCTTTTTTAGAATATGATAATGCTGTCTTCTGAGGTTAGTAACCAAGATGGAGGGGAGGAGGTGTAGAGATACATATCCTACCATATATTGTTAGAAGCCCACACAGAGACCTAATTCTGTCGTGGTCATCACACTAATTATCTAAGTCATTCATGTTTCTCTTTACTTGGATAGTGTTGAACTAGTGGTTTTATTTGATAACTCACTGTTCAGTTGGAGAAACAAAAGATGATTGCTTAAATCTTTTAGTCGTCATGCAGTTCTGTAATTCAGAAATGACATGTACTAGCTCAGTATTTATAACTACCAAACATATCATAAAAGCCCCAATCTAACTTTTCAGTAACACCATTTAAAGTAATATCTTTCATTGACAAACAGAAGGAAACTATTCTGACTTCCTCACTTTTTACATGCTTGAGTAGGACCAAATGTTTTGGGCCACTGTATCCATGATTTTGTCACTTTCCTCCTTGCAGGCGTGCAACAGAAGTATTCAGTAAGGAAGTTAGATGACATTAGACTAATCTGGAGTTATCCACAGACACAAAGCATGCAGTCACATGAGATGTTATCCCACTTTGAGCAACATTACCACGTGATGCAGTGGCTCATACCTGGCAGCCACCAGATGTTCACCCCATCCGCCCCGTGGTGGGACAAGCAGCCAGCTACTACATGATGCATCCTTGGAAAAAGGCAGGGAACATAGTGCGTAGTAAGGTTTTCCAAAGTGGGATAAGGCTGCCCAAAGTGAGTTAAAGGACCTGCCTCCTGTGTGGCTGGGCCATGCAGTCTTGCCACAAGACAGGATCTGTGAATCAGGCCCAGAGGAGCTCACTCCTTCCCCCACCTAACAACGGATCGAGGGAGAATGGAGCCTCGGAAGAGCATGTGCCCTCTTCCCTGACGCCTAACAGTTGATTGGGGAGAGGAGGCGTGGGCACATTCTCTTCCTAACCTCCCCTCCCCTGGATTAGCTGTTGGGCAGTTGGGAGGAGCGCACACTCCTCCCAGGTTCCCCTCTCCCAATCCACCCACCCAACAGCTGGTCAAGGAGAAGAGGGGCCCAGAGGAGAGCACGCAGTCCCCTTTTCCGACCCCAATCAGCTGTTTGTCAGGGTAAGAAGGGGAGCATGTGTGCACTCCTCTGGGTCCCCCTCCTCTGATCCTCCCCAATCAGCTGTTTGTAGGGCTGGGGAAATGGGGGTGCATGTGTGCTCCTCCCAGGCTCCCCTTCCCTGTGATCAGCTGTTAGGTGGGGGAGGAGTGTGCATGCTTCTCTGCCCCACCAATAGCTGCCTAGCAGCAGTGTAGCAAGAGTTGGAGCATTCAGCCCCATGTGGCTGGCTTCTCAGCCTGCCCTGGCACATGGAAGAGCTGGTGATGGCTGCAGGGGAGCAGTCTCACACTGTGAGGCCACCAATCCCTGCTGGCCCAAAGTGTGGAAGCTGCACTTGCTTGCCACGGGCCATGTGGGGAATCGGGCCCACTGCAGCTCATGTAGATGCACCCATTGCCCACCCATCCAGAGAAATGGAGTGCATTTGCCTCTTTATTCATTATTTTCATATCCAAATATGCAGCTTTATTCTTTCTTGCACACACAGGGCACGTCAAGTCTCTAGATTAGTAGTGGAGAACCTCTTATGCACTTTCAACTCCAACTTCTATACAGTCCTTGGAGCTTGTACTAATTTTCAAAGTGGCCACTGGAAGAGGCAAGGTTCCTCACCTCTGCTCTAAATCATGGCAGTTTCTACCTGCTGTGTATTCATGGTTACACTGCCAATTTGGCCTATTGCCCCTATCTCCTCCTATACATGCATTCAGCCAGTTGTGCTTAGTTCCATTGACTCATCTTCCCAATAGTCAGAATTTGTATGCATTTATGCATTTCTTTTTTCCCTTCAAAAGAATACAGTTTTCAGCTTGTTCTTGTCTTGTACCTTCACACCATAAAGTCAGTTTAACTCCTTTTGCAGAGAGCTGTTAAGCAATGCATTCTTCAGAAACCATATTATTTTACACGTTTCCCATGTACCATGTTTAAATATAGCTTGGTTGCCAGTTTCATGGCAATTGTATCCCTACAAGCAGGGTCTGATTAGAGTAGTTCAGAACAGGACATTACACAGTCCTGTCTACATTTAAAATGTTTCTATTTACTGTATGTCCACAAATATGAGTGCTCCTGATGTTCATTAGAGACAAAATAGTGTAGAGTTATCTTTTATTGGATCAACTCAAGTTGCTGGAGGTGCGCAAACTTTCGGATCTAATGGAGTCCTTCGTCAGGCAAGTCAGGACTCCAGGCAGGTTTTAGAAACCAGTGAAATGAATAATTTAAAGCCTCACAAGCTGTAACGATGGTCCCTATACCAAATCCCCATCCCAAGACATAGAGCATACTCAAGATACTAGTGAGATGAAACACTGAGAATGAAAACATTAATTATTCATTAAATGAAACTCCTGACCTGCCTGACTAAGGACCCTGTGTGGGCCAAAAGCTTGCACACCTCCACCAACTTGAGTTGGTCCAATAAAAGATATTTCCACACTATTTTGTCTTTACTGCCTATATTTGGGACCAACATGGCAACCACATTCTCCCTAATGTTCATGTCACCAGTAGCATTACTGTTGCACCACCTTCCAAAAAATCTTGTTAACACCTCTGCAGTGGGGTTGGGATTACTTTGGTGGCTGCAGGACCAGACATTCTCTTCCACTCTAAGAGGCGGGGTCAACAGCTGTTGCTTCCTCCATAAACTTCAGTTCCTGCTCTATCTGAAGCACAAACTTCCTGATTCGTTGCCTCTAGAATGTGTGTGACGTTTATCACAGTTATCTTATACAATCACATTATTTTCTGAGTATTTTTTACTGTTTCTTCCCTCCTCACTGCACCATCTGCCCTTAGAAATGATTGCTCTGATGTTGATTAGCCCTGTATGTGAATTATATCTATTTGAAGGCATGAAGTTTAGCTTGGAATATCTAAATTCTAGTTAAAGACTAATCCAACTCTGAGAGGGATAAACATTCTGAAAGGAAAATCAAACAAACCAAGAAGAGCTAAGATAAGGTTTTGCCCTACTGTTTTGGCTATATTGCCAAGCTGGAGTGGTACAGTAGTTGTTATAATGGAGCATCCTGTCCTTTTACCTGTAGGATGCATGTTTCTGCAAATTGGACATAAACAGCTTCCACAGTCCTAATAAAGGCATGTGAACAGATCTGTAGAATCCACAGGTTTTTTCTCATAGTCTTTTCTTGGCACAGCAGGGTAGACAATATTCATTCATTGTGAACTGAGCTCTTAGCAATGGTAGGATATTTAAGATCCCATGTAAATGAATATCATATAGTGGTATACGAGACTACAAAATGAAAGAAGTCTTACAAAGTTCTCTGTTTGAGAGGCAAAGACAAATAAATAATATAAGTTTTTGTAGATTTTCAAAAGAGAATAAGTGGTGTTACATACTAAAGTTATTCTAGTATATCCTTTCATTTTTCTGCCTCACTATAGTTTATAAGCTAGAATTTGCAGTAATTAATAAAGATACCATATCTGAGGGGGTAGAGAGTAAAATCAATTCTGGGGAATAGTGTGGTATATTGTTGGACAAATGAGCTGACTAATGAATATATTCTCGTTACAGATAAAACTGTGGTATGACAAGGTCGGTCATCAGTTGATAGTCACGATATTGGGAGCAAAGGATCTTCCTTCAAGGGAAGATGGGAGGCCAAGGAATCCCTATGTTAAAATTTACTTTCTTCCTGACAGAAGGTAGGGTGAAGGGAAAGAAAGGAGCATTTGAATAGCAATTAAAGTAGATAGGCGTTGCATGACTGAGAATAACCAGTCTATTGGCAGGGCCCTATGAATTCTGTACTGCTGCAATAACCGTGGTTTCTGTGGATTTGGGCATTTGGCCAGATTCTTGCAGAAATTGCCTCTGCTCACACAATATTACAGCCAGACTGGGGAGCAGTGTGAGCTAGTCAATGGGATGGGCACACTGTGTGCTGTTGGCATGCATTTCAGAGCCATGCAGCCTCTTGCCATAACTGCTGAAGGGGAGCAACCCACAATCATCCTCTAGAGATAAATGTAACCACACAAGACTATTGTGTTGATTTAAGATCAATGGAATGAACTTATTTGTATTAAAATTTTGCATCATTTATAAGAATTAGTTAATTTGCCTCATTCTTCTTACAGAATTTGGATTTACTGGTTGCAGAACCTGGAAAAAATTGCAGGATCTAAGGGGTTCTGCCTATAGAATAGTGCCAAAGACTAGACTTTCATGAATTAACATAATATGTAACAGCAAAGAGTGTGTTTGTTTTGTTTAAATATTGTTTTCCATTGAACAACTTAACATCAATTGTTTTATTTAATGAAAATATTATGATTTTATCAAGTCGTTGATGGCACAGCAAGGGTAAATTTGTCTGCAATAACAATTATACATAATATTGTTATTTTTTAGAACCATATTGTCCTCTATTCAGGGGACAAACATTACACAGGTTTAAGTCCACAATATTTCTGATTGATGGATTATTTGAAACATGGATTGCTCCAATCCATCAGAATGGGAAGAGGGCTTGGCAGGTTAAACTGAAAGATCTCAAAGTATGGCACTTGCAAGTTAATGTTGGTGGGATTCCAAACTTGTTAGCTGCCGAGCTTCTGTTCAAGAACCTCACCACTGCACAAGAAACTCACCACTGCACAGGACTGGGAACCCCTGAGGTGTGTGGAAAGATGATGCTATTCAAGGGTTCCTTTCTAGTACTCACCCCATAGTATTTGATCCCCTTGAATGAAATGGTTTCCATAGAACTGGAGGGAAGGGAATTAGGCAATAGTGCTAGTACTTCCCTACTGCCCAGATCTGCCTGTTTTACATTCCTTCTGATCATGTTAGCAGAGGAGAACAATTGGAATTTATTTTGTGATATGTTGCTAAAATGTGGTATTTGCTTATACTGTGAAATCACAGCATATTAAAGACTGGTTGGTTTTTTTTTATAGGCAGCTTCAAAATGTTACTTTTCCTATTGTTTAAGAGAGTTGCTGCTGTTTTTGTTCCATAAGGGCAAGAGACAAGATGTTATGATGTCTTTTGACAAAGCTCAAACCTTTATACTTAACCTCTAGCAAAAAAGTCGATCCAATAAGAGATATCGCCATGTTCAGATTTCATTCTCATATTTCTGCTATGTCACTTTGCCAAACTGTAAATGATTCCCAATCTGGAGCTTCCACCTCACTCATTCCAAAATATAGGATCACCTTCAATTTCTGTTGATTTCAATTAAGGGTGTTCATCTCCTTGCATGGTTTTTCTCCCCATCAGCATGCACAATTTATTAGTGTAGTGAAGTAACCTGCAGCAATATAAAAAGTAGATATTAGCTAAAGAAAATAATTATTCCTATGTTAACCTGGATACTGTATCCTCTAACAGCTCGAAAGCTTTTGTGACAAAAACAGTCACTGTAGCAGTCTTGGCCTCAAAACATTTAAAACTTTTGGTCTATTAAAATATATTTGAGGCTGGCTGAGGATCCAGATTGGTCCATCATATTTATTTTATTAAATTATACTATACCTATTTTACCTATTTTTAAAAAGATCAATATGTATACCCATAATTCTGCATTACTATTACTAGGTTGTTAAGCCCACAATAATGCAACAGAATTCATGCAGGCAGACCTCTACGCAATAGTTATTTAAATACACTTTTATATATTAAATGTATATATAAAATGTAAAAATAATATTGCTGATATACTGTGAAACTTTCATTTGTTCTGATAATGTTTGACAATAATTGCTTTTCCTTTTAGGCAAGTGTTGCGATTTTTTCCTTTAATTATTTCTGGTGTTTCTTCTCACATATAAAAATAACAGCAAGCTACCTTATTGAATTAGTTTTCATCTGAAAGAATAAGCCTGCTAGGCAAAAAATAAATCTCCTGTATGTGGAAAAGTAACCTGCTAGAGGTAAAGGGCAATCAAGCAACTCAAGCATTTAATTAGATGAGGACGTGAAAGTCTGACTAACCAAATTTTACTGGAGAAACTTGTCCCGTGGTAAGATTCTCTAGAGTAAACAAATCTCTATTGTTAAAATAAGTAATTAAGTTCTTTGTTTTAACAAACTGGATAAAAAACAGCTTCAGAGTTTAATATGTTATTCCGAACGGTAGTTAGTGGGAGTTTAGAAATACTGTAATTGCCGTCATTATACTTAGCTCATTAGGTTACTTGGTGTCATGCAAATGTAGCTGTAGATGCTCTCCAACCCTACATTTTAATCTGAAATTTTAGCAGAATATCCTACTCACATTCTTATAGTTGATTACCAGTCTTCCAGGCTACATGCAATCTGATGTTCTTCTGAAAGATCCTACATTCAACACCACGAGTAGTGCAAAAAAATAAATAAATGGATTTTGAGAGGCTTTATTTTTTTTTTAATCCCTTGTAGTGATAAAAACAAAAGAAGAACAAAAACAGTAAAGAAAACATTAGAACCCAAATGGAACCAAACATTCATTTATTCTCCAGTTCATCGGAGAGAATTTCGAGAACGAATGTTGGAAATTACACTTTGGGACCAAGCACGAGTTCGTGAGGAAGAAAGTGAATTTTTAGGAGAGGTATTTAAAATTGTTTTGACTTTTCATCATCCTATAAATAATGTAAAGTGTCTGTATATGCTTCTAAAAGATCCTGAGGACTATTCTAACCAATAAACTCTGAGCATGGAAATGAATGGTGAGATGAAGAAGGGTGATGCTTGAACTGGTGTTGATGTTGTGTGGCCACAGCCCATGTGGGTCACAGTTGCCTGAGAGGGTGTCTCTGATCAGTGTAGGGTGTGATAGTAGCATGATGAGGGGTAGCTAGGATCAGCAGCAGGTAGGGAGAGTAACAACAGACTTGGGGGCTGGGCTCGGCAACTGGGAGTTCTAAGCAGGAATATTTTGGGGCCTTCCCACTTCATTTCTCATGCAGAACTGGGGCAAGGATTTTTGCTGTTCTAGGCAGCCACCCCTGATCTAGTCACAGAGCTTACTAGCGGTGGTGGTAGCAGCAGGATCAAGGACTCCTTAAAACTCACCTCTTTCGCTCTGCTCTGTCTGACTCTTTATCCTGCTGATCTTTGCAACATGGACCTGCCTGCTGTCATTCTCATTGTAACCAAGCCAAGTACGTGCACTTGAGACCTCGCATCTTCATGAATGTTAGACCCCTTGTCTCTCCCTCTGTTCCCCTTCCTAAGTCTCTCTCCCAGCTCCTGTCTCTCAGATTGTACTAGGGGCAGGGACCGTGTCTATTTTATTACTTTGTAAAGTGCCAGGTACACTGCTGGCGCTATATAAATGTTTGTTAATAATAATAATAATAATAATAATAATGACAGGAGAGACACTTCCTTCAACTTGCAGGAGAAGTAGCAGCAGCAGCAGTGTTGGGACAGGAGAATTGGTGGCAGCAGCTGGGTTAGAGGTGGGCTCCTTTCAACTTGCCATTCTAGGCAGCTCTGCCCCTGATCCAGCATGGAGTTTAGTGGTGGTGGTAGCAGGATTAGGGGTGGAGCCACCTAGGGGACGTCTCTGCCATGCCTGATCCAGTGCAGAGCTTATTGGCAGGGCCGCCTAGGGCAGCAAGTTGAAGGGGGCGCTTCTCCCATCCCATCCAGTGCAGAGCTTATTGCCGGGGGTGGGACAACTGCATAGGGTGTGGCAGAGCCTCCGCCTTCAACTTGCCACCCTAGGCAAGTGTGGCTACCTGTGCTGCTGTCTATATGGTAGTGCTGACCCTGTTCTCATGCATGACAAAGGGCAGCTGAAATGTGAGGCAATAACCTTGAAGGTGCCTGCCTTGTTGGGCTCATGCACACAGTGTGGGAATCCAGGAGGATTCCAGGCCTCTGCCAGAGCCACAGCTGGTACAAGTGCAAGTTGGGTCATCCCCCACAATCAGCACATGTACATCGAGCACTATCTCCACCAATTCGACTGGAGATAACCAAAAGTGGCACTTGTGCGTTGCAGGTACCTAAGAAACTGCTTAGTTTGCTTATATGTAGTTTCACCATGGAGTGTCCTGAAAGGGGATGTCTGGAGACAGAGGAGGGGCAATAATACGCTGTCAAAGGTAAAGAAGGGACTGGAGCCATTGTGATGTGGGGAGAGGCAGTATCTCAGGGCACTTTAAATGCTTAGTCTGCTTGTTAAATTTCGTGGGTACTTTGTTGGTACTCAATCAGTCCTTTTGAACAATGTCAGTAACACCTCAATCAATACTTTGGAACAGTTTCAATAGCATTTGAACTGATTAATCCTGGTTATTTTTAATAAAATGTGCTGATGCAAAAAATAATAATTGTAAATACTTTTGCTTTTGCAATTATTTTACTGCTTAGTATGTTCAGTGTTCAAGCTTTATTTTTAAATTGTATTTGACTTTTGGCTTTTGCAAGAAAAAAGTATATGGAAGCATATATAAAAACATGGATGATTAAAATGTATCAGTATAACAAAACTGAGTATAATGATAAAGTTTAGTTTTAAAATATAAAGATTATGACTTTTAAAACCAGATTAAGCCCTTAAAAGAAAAATAAACTATCTTCTATGTTAGAATACCAGGAGGGGAAAACTTTCCTGATTACTGCCAGAGATTGCGGGGGACAGTATTATTTCAATTTTGGTAACAGGCTGAAGTTCTTTCTTAGTCAGGAGGGGAAAAGCCCAGTGTATTCTTGGTGGAGTCTGATAGAATCAATAAAATAAATCAGGGGTGGGGAATCTCAGGCCTGGGGCCAAATGTGGCCCTCGGTAAGTTTTTATGTGGCCCCTTTCCAGTGCCTGAATCTGTTCCTTGGATCCATTCTCTACCCTCAAGCACTGAAAAATTGAGCTCATGATATTGGAACATAGAGGCGGGCATGCACACAAAGGGTAGGGGACAGACCCATGACACAGATCCAGGATCTGGGCCCTCCTTTTGTTGAATAAACCTGTTAAGCACCTTCACCCCCAACCTCTATGTGGCCCTTGGAGCTCGTACTAATTTTCAGTGGGGGCCCCCAGGACAGAAAAGCTTCCCCATCCCTGAAATAAATAGTAATCAAGGTCTCTCGCTGCTTCAGAGTAATATGGCCACAGAGAGAGATGGTAGAAAATATTTGCATATCTGACTTTTAGAACAGCAGTAACTTTCTATGGTATGAGTTTGCAATTGTATACAGCCTTTATGAAGCTGAGGGTTTGACAGTGGGGCTGATCCTAAAGCCTTGCACGTGTGTGTGCAAGTTGTATGCGAATCACATGTGTGTTTGCACACACCATATTCCCCATAGAAGGGGTGTGTGCAGGTGGTACACGTATGTGGCCCTGCATACAAAATGCAGGACTTAGGATTCGACCCACTATCTCCAGGTACAATTCAAAAGCAGGAGACGTTGGTAGACTCATTTTTAATTTTTCCATCTTAAATAACAGAAGAGATATTGTTTAATAAGTCACTTGCTGTGAGAGTTGTTAATAAAGGTCTGCTTTTATCCATAGCATAACTCCATTGACGACATTAGATACAGACTGGTGCTTTTTAACATTAAATGAATAAAAATAATACTTACAGAAAAAACCATTTGAAAATAGGATTTCATAATATAATACTTTTGCATTTTTCTCTTGTAGATTCTTATTGAATTAGAGACTGCATTACTAGATGATGAGCCTCACTGGTACAAACTTCAGACACATGATGTATCCTCTTTGCCACTTCCCCATCCCTCACCATATTTGCCACGCAGACAGCTACATGGGGAGAGCCCCACAAGGAGGTTGCAAAGTAGGTTGTATTATTATCACTGTCTATATCTTATCTGAATTAAAGTGAATAAATATATTACATTCTAAACTGAAAATATGTAAAAGCAGCTGATATAATTTGTTTGTATTTATTACTTAAGCCCAGCCTTGATTATTTTCACAGCGCTTTTGAAGTGCTCAAAATGTTAAAAACTCAGCCTTGCATTATTTCTTAAAATTGACCAATCAGGTGGTCACCTTTTATAACTGATATAGTCAGCCCACTGGCTCTGGCTCTGTGTTATACTTGGAATTTGATTTTCTAGCCTCAAATGGAAGAAAAGTAATTGCCTTCAGATTAAACATTTAAAAAAAAAAATAAACAATACTGGTTTTACATAATATGTGTACAAAGTTAGTTTTTACTGCCTTTGGTACTACCACTACAGGAGAACATTCTTCATTGACGCTAGACTTAAAGTTGGTTACATATCTGTAAAGGGGATTCCTCATTGTCAGACCATGCGTAAGTGTTTCATACAGATGATTTTGCTTGCTTTTGCAAGTAGAAGTTTGTTTTGTAAATCCATTTTATACAATCTGATATGAGGTCCATTATAAATTGCAGTGAGTTGTATATGTTAACAATGGACCATACTATGTTGATAAAGGAAAATGTAATTGGTTACCTATGGCAGAATTAGTGATACAGTATGATAGTTATTACCTTCTTTGTTTCTGCAATTCAAATTATCCTCTAGAGTCAGTGATTCAAAGCTATGCTTCATCAGTCTACCCTTACAAAATATCTATAAACATTGTGAAGAATCTTTTATGATTCCTAAGGATATTTTTTGTAAGAAAACATTGTAAACCCATTTTTAAGAATTCTTTGCATTGTGTGTCTCCTTACTCTACTCTCTCTAAATATATTGACCTATATAACACAGAGATTTTCAAAAGGTTTTTACAATGAAGCACAATTAATGTAATCCATATTGTAAACAATACAAGAGTTTATGTAAAGAAACTAAGAATTAAATATGTAACAGTAAGTATTTATAATAATTGTCTGCTTTGGGGTCTGTGCAGCTGAATATGAGTGAGACTTGAATGCTCCATATCATAATATTCTGAATTTTTACTAATTTGACTCATCAAGTTGTGGTGCTTATCAATGTGATCAAATTTTCTTTGATAGGCGAGACCCTCCACTTCAATCTAGCAACTTGGAGGGTTCTCAGTAGTAATGATTATGGCTATTGGAAATTCTTATTTTTTCCCCTCTGTGTTTCCTTTTTCATCTTCTACTCTTAATTTCTTTGTAAAATACTTTAAACGTATATTCTGTTACAGAATTTGTTTTTTTAATCTTGGCCATTTTCACACGGGTGTCACCCACTCACCCACCTCCACCCGCCGGGTCCGCGGCAGCGTCCATGTAAAAAGGGCCCTTCTGATGACTTATTTTCTGGTTTGTGTTTGTTAGAAAGCCTTTGTTCTTGAGTATTCATGAATGAAATCGATTTGCCATATGCTTGAATGGAAAATTATCAATTTCTTGTGCAAGAAACTTAAAGAGCATTGGCAATGATTGAAGAAATGCTGCACACCCTGTTTCTCTTGTCCTCTTCACTCTTGACTGCACTCAGGAAAGAAACTTGATATTCTACTCAGTGCCCCATAGAATTTTGTTGTTGTTGTTGTTGGAGGTTTCAATAAGAAATTTAGTCAAATTGAAAGTCTTGCCATGTTTTGTCATCTCTGAAGTTTTTATTTGAGCTTTCATTAAAAAGCTATGGGATATTAATTTGGTTTTCAGATGCTGAAAGTCTTATTTTGGAGCAGATACTTGTAAAATCAAGCTGGTGTCATTGACTCAGTCTTATAGGACAAACAACTGAGTTTCAAGCTTCGGTAATTTTTGTTTTATGAAAAGCTTGCAGTGTTGCATATTCATCCAACCACAGACCACATGACAACCAGACTGGTATAGAAAGAGCATTGGCTGCAACTTTTATTGAATACAGCATCACCTCTGGTGTCCCATATCAGGGCATGCCTTGCTATATCCTGGGGCGCTCCAGTATCAGGGATTCTGCCCCTTATAGGCCAGAGGATAGCCTCTTGTGGGGCATACCCTATACCAATATCAGAGAGGAAACCGCAACTGGCTTCTACCAGTCGAGATTTTGTGGTAGGGGGCAAAGTGACTGCATCCGGCTTCCCCCCTTTTGTTGGTCCCACCCAAAAAGAGGGACTATACTTGCCAGAGTGGGGATAGGAGAAGGCAGCCCCGCACAGAACCCAATCTGGGACCTCCTCCATTCTCTGGCTGTTAATAGCCATTCATTCATACATCCACCCCACAGGGTGTTATACTTTATTGGGTTCCCTGTCTGATATCCACCATGAAAGGGGAGGGGGGTGCAGGCAGAGAGGTCACCTCTCCACTTAAAACTTAAGCCTGATGTCACTGAGGCAAATGTCATTTCCATTGTTAGATAGGTGCATGCCATTCCATGTGTACATTGGGTGATTTCAGATGTGACGAGATCACGCTGAACCACAGTGAACCACGCTCAACCCCCCCGCGGGGCCAAAGGCCCCTGAACGTCTGCACGGCGTGCGCCAGATGTTGGCCACGCTCAATTGCCACATGGGGTCAATTTGAACCACGCTTCCCGGGCTAGCCGGGGGAAGGTCCCGGGAAGCGTGGTCAAATGGACCGCGGGCCGTGGCCAACAAAAAGTAACGTCTGGCCGCGTGCCACGGCCCGGGATCCCCGGCGGGATCCCGGGCCGTGGCACGATCGGCCAGACGCGGCGGCCGCATTGGCCCCGCCGCCCGCCCGTCTCCTCGGAGGGCGGGCGGCGGGGTGCGTGGAGGGGGCGGGGCCGTGCGGCCGCACGTTGCGCCGCGCGGCCCCGGCCCCTCCCACTTTCCCCGCCGGGATCCCCCCGGCACGTCTGTTGGGCCGTGCAGGGGTGACCCCGGCGGGGAACGAAGACGTTGCTTCCGGTACGGGGCCAAAGGGCCCCGTAATGTCTGAAAATACCCATTGACTCATCATAATATTTAATATCCCAGTGATGCACTGCATGCCCACCAATGTCCTCCAGCAGCTTCCCCATCGTCTTGTTAATCTTAATCCTGTCCAGGTCTATTCTCCCAAAACTGTGAGCATAACACCATGACCTAGGCTCCAACATACCTGACCACCAAAGCTTGGTACCCGGCTAGAGGTCCTTCATAACCTTGATGTCTTTTTCCATCATTCTCATGAGGTCAAGAACCTTAGATAGTCCCAGGTTGTTTTTACATAACGGCATAAAGGTTATACCTAAAGGTATAACTGGCAGGTTAATTAACTAATTTATTCTATTTCCCCCAATTAATGATTAATTAAATACATGAAATCCAAGTTTTGGCTATAGAATCTTATAGTTGGAACGTACCTCAGAGACCATCTAGTCCAACCCTCAGCTCAGTGCAGGAAATCCACACCTACAGCATCCCTGACAGATAGTCATCCAGCCTCTGTTTGTAGGCCATCCAGCCTCTGCTTATTATTATGACCAAAGCTGTTTGTAGGCTGGCATAACACTTGCACTTCCTATCCTTTTTTTGGAATGTCATCACAAATTTTATTGTTAGTTTTAAGCAACAAAAATAATCTCTTTTCACTTATGGAACTGCCTTAGTAGTTTTTTAGACATATGTAGTTATTCATTTCAAAAATTTAAAATGTAGACATTTTTACTACATTATAAGTACTGAAAAAGTTATTAAGTTGTTTGTGTTTCAAGACTTGGGTCTATATATAGTCCAAAAGTTTAGATCTTCTATAAATATATACATTTAAAGGAGAGAAAATTCTCAGAAAATAATATAAAAGAACCACACACATGAACTACCTGCCAAGCTTTCTAGAGGTGGAGATTTTTGTTTCCGTTGGGTAGTACTCTCATGTTTACGTTGGGTAGTACTCTCGCCGTCACACTTTGAAATTGCCCAGCTGCTGAACAGACATATAGGGGTCCAGGCCGGGGAGAGGATGGGATGACATGCAGATGTGCGTCCACACACCCCTTCATTACTGAGTGCGGCCCGCCCTCCTTCCTGACCCCATACCGGCCCCGGCCCCGTACTGGGGTCAGGTAGATTGGGCCATCAAACGTGACAGCCCACTCTACCCCGGTCTGGAGATGCATTCCACAGGCTGTGGCAGTGCTTAGTTTGGGTTGTGCTTCAGCAATGGGCCTGAGTTACAGCCCGGGCTAAAAATCACCACGACCTGTGGAAACTCTGAGTCTGACCCAGGGAGACATCTGGTGGGACCATTTCAAAAATGACGGGACCACAGGTGGCCACGCAGGTCAAAGCGTGGCCACCCATGGTGCTGTCATGTCTGCAAATATCCTAAAAATTGTGTAACCTTTTTCTGCTCACAAGGATTGACAGCCCAGAAGACTGTAGTCATGCATTTATATAGAGACATTCGCATAATGCAATTTTTCCATGAAGTGCCGATGTACAACTATTAAATTTAATTTTCACTTATGTTATTGTACAGAGAAGACAAGTCTTGGTCAGTACTAGCCTGTGCTACAGTTTCTACAGACTGCATCGTGTATCATCGTAATATTTAATAATAAAAGTGTGGCCAGGTATCACCAGCATGCCTGAAGGGGGTACTGGTGAGTAAATGAAATTACCTCAGTTACCTGGGCCCATGCAATATTCCCAGTCTGCCCTTTAGGTATCCTGATACTCGATCTTATATACTTATCACACTTTACGACTAGGCCCTAATCCTGGAGTAAGTGGTTCCATCTTAGCTCAATAGGTGGGGTTCCCAAACAAGCCTACATAAGCCTGGATTGGGTTTATCAGAATGTCATGGAGTAGTTCTGCCTCCAACCTCCCCTTACAGCCAGCCTACACCACCAAGGTTCGTCGGGCTGTCTGTCTTTGTTCAGTCCAGAGACCACTTAGTTCCAGATCGAGTCCCTTCTGGGACAAAAATAAAGGCCTCACCTGGGATTCTCATGCTGTCTTGAGTCCACTTGGAAAGTCTCTGTGTTCTGGTGGGTACCTCCTATGGAGCTTGCCTGTCGAAGTTATAATCCTCTAAATCCAGCAATTTAGCTTAATTTCTGAACTCTTCACCCTACGGCCACCACCTTTTAACTGAGGGCTGCTGCTTAAGTACCTACAGTTCCTTAGGACTTTTGCATCTATTGGCTGAGAGTGATACCCTTAGCCAAGGCTTGTACCTGATCCCTTTCACATGTGCTCATGGCAAGATCGTTTAAATAATGCTCCAGTGGCAAGGGACACAGAGGGAATGGAGACAAGGGAACACAGCACATGCAAAAATGAACATGTGTACATGGAAGCAAAATTTTTGTTTTTCCAAATTCAGTTTGATTAACATAGATGACTGTAAATGAGAACATCAAATTTCTCAAGTGACAGTACCTCAAAAGACTTTTCTTGTGTTCGCTAATTTCCAAAAAAAACCCTCACTGACTGCATTCTTCTGTTCCTATATTACTCTGTTTCTAACAAACTGAGGATAAATTGAATTTATAGTGAAAATGTTTGTCATTCTATCCCTCAAACCCCCACTGATTCTTTACATAGAAATCTGCAGATTTGTAAAACTATTACTTGTGGAGTACTTTAGCCATTTTATGAATTAGAAAGTTGGATAACAACTAGTATAAGTATTGGACCATTTCTAACTTTAATTATTCTTTGAAAATAAGAATAGGTGAGTCCTGAGACTCTTGTTCTGCACGATCCATACAAACACAAGCTTTGTTAGATTCAAGGATGCTTTGCATGGCTGCAGAGCTCTGCATTGCAATTGTAAATTTAATAGCAGAATCTGTGTGCTACATATACTTTTTCTATTAGCAGTTTCCTTTGACTATATTATGCTTATGGAAAACAGATGAAAATAATTAAAAATCAACAATACCACTACTAACAACAAGTAGTAGTTGTGTTTACTGGCAGTGGCAACTGGCCTTTACTATTGAGGTATACTAAGTAATTTACAATATTATAATATGGAGCATTATTGCCCTTCTTTTTTGGGTGGTGGTTCAGTGCCCAAAGTGGAGAATATGTTATAAGTATTTAACATTAAAGAACAAGAATCACACATCTTTTCCACTTTCATGCTTTCTGCATAGTTTTCCTTTTTCTTTTATGGAACCCGGGCCTGAGCATGTTATATCGGTTTGCATGTCTAAGTGTATGGTTTATATATAATGAATATAAATATTAATGATTTTCCTTACTATAAATGGACAAGTTGTGAAATCCTTTAATTAAAGGCATTTAACATGATACAGGGATGTCTTAGGAGGTCTTAAACTAGCAGTGATTTTTTTTTTAAGAGAAACCAATTATTTTTTTTCCAGTAACAAAGAATTAAAAAGAGACTACAGGAAAGTGAAATTGAACCACAAAAGCACTTCTTGTTCCACCCTATGTGACTAGCTGCCCTATAGAGACCGTGACATGAGCATCTGCTATGAAAGCTTTTCAAAATTTGCAAGTTCAGAATTTTTCTTTCCAGTTTCCACAATATGTAGATACATGAAAATATTATGTGATATTTTGTGAAATTGCTAAACCCCACACATTTTGTTTTAAAAAGACTAATCAAACCAGGGGTGGCTGGTGGGTTTTGAGGTTGGAGGGGCAGTAACGCCGGCTGGCCTGCCGGCTGAAAAGCCACCGGCGGGCCAGCAGGCTATGGTGGGCGGAGCCAGGGCAACAGTAGGCGGCATAACCCAGCAGCAAGGAGTTCCAAGGGTTATTACATTACTTAATCAAGCAATTCCAGATAGGTTAGGCAGGTTATAATCACCTCCTCTGCCAGGTTTAAAAGCAGGCAGACAACCTTAAACCTCACTTACAAGCAGTTTTAGCAAAGACACACACACAC
>QEPC01006863.1:3767829-3818159 GCA_003113815.1 Sphenodon punctatus
TATGACCCATCTGGCTCCTTTCCTCCAGAAATATCCAGGTAGGACTGAGCACCACTTGTTATGTCTGGCTCTGGCCGATGTAGAACCTACTTTAACTAAGGCTGTCGCTTCTTTTTTGGTGGATGCAATCAGGCAACGTGAATGTTTTTTGCAATTTCGAGTTCTTCCCTTTTAAGGGTATTTGTGCTATATATATTTGTATCATGTGGTATTGTTTTAACCAATTACCCTTTTTTTCTGTTGTTGTAAAAATTTGGGTGAAGGACACATTAGTATGGATTGGTGCAGTGGTATGGTGGATTGCACGAGTTATTTGTTGACTCATTGTTGTCTTTTTCTTTCTGTGTGTTATGCATTTTGGCTACGGCTGCAAATAAATAAATAAATAACAAGGTAGAACTTATCTCAAAGTTACTTACAATTGCTTTATGTTAGGAGCTCTGTATCCACTCCCCCCTGTACCTACATTGTAAGCTTCTTCAGTTGCTAGCTGCCTAACTGTGCTTCTTGAACAAATCGGTTGGATGCTGCCTTAAGGCCATTAAGCATAACTTCCTCTCCTTAGATAAAGAAAATTTCCATCTTCCCTTAATCAGACTCAACCATCTAGTCTCTTAACCCTTATGCAGCGTTTCGGGGTAGTTTTGTACCCCAAACGTGTATTCTGCACTAACTCGCAAGTTAGTGACTCTCCAGCTTGGCTCTTCTAGGACATTGTTACCTGCTCCCACGGCACAACCTACCCAAAGGACAGTGAGATACCATTAACAGTTTCTTTCCTGTGAACAAAAAGAGGCTCTGGGGTAGGTTTGTACCCCACATCCAATGGGAATTTCCATATGGGGGTACAGGTGTACTCCAGGGAGCACTAACATCGGAATAAATGGAACCCGATCAACTTCCATTTTGTGTGAGAACAGAAGCCAGGATGCGTCACATTACACACACAAACCCATCCCACCTACAGAAAGAGAGAGACAGCCATACAATCTTCTCCACCCAAATCAATGTGCATATGTTACAACAGAAGCCACACCCACACACCCTTCCCCCAGCAGGCACACAGTCTTCCACACTGTCATTCCACTGGCTGTGTGTGTCTTGTGGGGTATATTTGTACTCCATATGCCTTTAAGGTATCATGACTGAGACCTTACAATGGGCCGAAATGGCATCTCTTGAAATGCAAATGACTACATTCCAGGGGGGGCATTTTTCAAAATTGCTGCCAGTTTGCAAACACATTGATTTCAAAGACACAGTGAATGTTGTTTGAACCTTTTTGTGTTACTTTTAAAAAGAAAATTACTAGTTTTGAATTAAATTGTCATTGTTTACTAAATCTGCATCTGTACATGTGGGCTACACATGTACCCCACAAGTCTACTAAGTTCCTCTTTTCACGGGAATGCACTACACGGGTTAAGGAGCTATCAGGAATCACCCAGTACAGGGCGACTCATCATGGCTCTACTCTGGGTGTGACATTTGTGATGAGTGTAAGTCAGAGACATTAATTACCTTAATAGGTAAATGCTTTAATTTATTTACTATATAGTGCAGTAATGTACCTGGCACTGTAAAATCAATAGTTATAGACAAGTCCCTACCCCAAGGGGCGTACAATCTAAGAATCTGAATACTATTGCCCTTTTTACACAAAACGCACCCACACATGAATACCCAGAAATCTGGGTGTTCATGCATGGGTGAGTCTCATGTAAAAACCATGGCAGGTGGGTGTGCGTGCTCCCAATGAACACGCATGCACACCCACCTCCACCCATCACCCACGCACAGAGCAATTGACAAAAATGGTGGTTGCTTCATACGTGTAGATGGGTAGATATTGGTGTGTGCCCATCTACACCCTTCCCCCCCCCCCCACAGACACACCAGTGTACACACCGACACTCCCCCCACCCCACACGGCCTGCGTAAAAAGGGCCTATGTCTGTGTTTATACCCTAGACTCAGGTAAAACAAGTTTGGTTATAGCTATTCGACTGTAACTGTATAAAGACTAGAGGTTTGTATTCCTAGTCATTCCAGTCTCATTTGGAACCCCGGGCTTGGTGTATAGTATGCCAATAATAAGAGCTTGATGACACTGTACTTAGCCTATCTCTTTAGTGCTGGAACCAAGAGAGGGATTTGCTCTCCAGAACCCCACATTTTGTGTTTTCATATATGGGTTCAGTAGTCATAATAATAATAATTTTGTTTATATATCACCCTCCCCTCCACCCCCAAATGGCAGTTGGGGCACTTCACAAAATACAATAAAAGATTTAAAAAAATAAACTTAAAAGCATTTAAAGATGAAGGTAAAAAGGAAGGAAATGGGAAACCATCATTTAATCCTCTAAAACAGGGGTGGGGAATCTCCGACCTGCGGTCCACTTCTGGCCCGCCAACCTCTAAGACGTTCCCCATTTATTTTTAATTGATTTAAATTGTTTTTAAAATTGATTTTAATTGGTTTTGACATGCGACCCCCAGCATGTTCAGGGACCGATAATGTGGCCCCCGGCCTCAAAAAGGTTTCCCACCCCTGCTCTAAAAGCACGTGGAGAATAAAAATGTTTTAGATGCTTTTTAAAGGTGAAGAGGGAGGAACTGAGAGGAATATCTGGAGGGAGAAAGGTACACGCTACAGGACCCACCACACAATGGCTGGATTGTCTGCCAACTTATGGTGTAATACCAGGATCCCCAAATAGAGGGTGGTATCTGAATGCAGACAGTCATCAGGGCAAGGTTCCAGGAGTAGGTCTTGAATATAGGTAAAGCCTACACCACTCAGGGCCTTGAAAACCAGCATCCCAATTTTAAATTCAATCCACTCTTCTACAGGCAGCCAATGCAGAGAATGCAGGGTGGTGGATATAACATGTTAATACTGACCAAACCAGTAAGCAGTTGTGCTCCACCATTCTAAAGAAGCTGCAAGCAATGGAGAAGTACCGCTGGAAGCACATACAAGATGGAATTACAAAAACCAAGCCTCACGGTCACCAGGGCATGGGTTGCTGTGGCAAAGTCAAGACAAATTTGAGCATATCTTCCCCAAATTTCATATTTGAAAAAAGCATCTTCAAATAGCATCTGATACCCAGGTTTTCATAGAAAGAGCATAGTCAAAAATTATGCCCACATTCTTTGCTGCCTTCAGAGCATCCGAGAAATCTCGCCCAGCAGAACAATTCTAGGTGGTGAAGGGGCTGGTCAGTCCAGCCTCTCTCCACTTGGAAGTGGAAATTTCCCAGGCCCGCTGTGATAGTTTTTTGGGTTTTTTTGTGGGTAAAATCTCTCGCATTCACCATGACTTCACCATGGCATTTGATACCGCCAGGGAGCCAGAGGTTATGAATGCCCCTGCTTGTCTTGTTTTATGGGATCAATTTCAGTCAGAGACTCCTGCCAAGGAAAAAGATGTCCTGGGGCCTCTTAGGGCCACAACTTGTGAATTAGACCCTTGCCCATCCGGATTGGTTAAAGCCACCAGGGAGACACTAGGGCCGGTGCTGGCATGGGTGGTCAGCACCTCTCTTTGGGAGTGCATGGTCCCAGGGCCTCTTGAGGAGGCCATGGTGTGACCCTTGCTCAAAAAACTATCACTTGACGCTGATGCTTTCGCCAGTTATTGACCTGTCTCTAACCTTCCTTTTTTAGGGAAGGTTATTGAACAGGTGGTGGCCCAGCAGCTTCAAGATCATCTTGACCAGGTTGCTTTTCTGGACCGCTTGCAGTTTGGCTTTTGTCCAGGGTATGGCACCAAAGTTGCGCTTGTGGCCTTAGTTGTCAACCTGCCCCATGCTTTAGATCAGGGACAGTCGACCCTTTTGGTCCTGTTGGACCTATAGGCTACTTTTGATACTGGTGACTACGAGATTTGGTGACTCTTCTTCAGGACTGTGCTGGGGTGGGCAGGATTGTTCTTGAATGGTTCCACTCATTTCTGGCTGGAAGAACTCACCATGTGGTCCTGGGGGAGTGTACTTTGTCTCCCTGAGATCTTACGTGTGGGGTCCCACAGGGTTCTGTTCTGTCCCCTCTCCTGTTCAACGTGTATATGTAACCTTTGGGTGAGGTCGTGAGAGGATTTGGAGTCCAATGTCATGAACATGCTGATGACACCCAGCTCTACCTCTCATTTTCAACAGACTCAGCCCTGGCAGTCTCGTTGCTTACTCAGTGTCTGATAGCTGTGGGGGACTGGATGAGGGTGATCTGCCTGAAGTTGAATCCCAGCAAGATGGAGGTGATGCTGGTGGGGAGGGCCGAGGGAGTGGAGGTCCCTATCATTGATGGAGTGTGCCCTGCCTTGGTCCCTTGGGTTCGCAGTCTGGGTGTGCTCCTCGACTCGCAGCTCCGCATGGATGTCCAGGTGGTGGCAGTGGCAAGGAGAGCATTTTGTAAATTACATCTGGTATGACAGTTACAGCCATATATCTCAGACTGTGCCCTTGCCACCATCAGTCATGCCTTCATCACCTCAAGGCTTGATTACTGTAACCCGCTGTACATAGGGCTACCCTGGTGAATGTTCGGAGGCTGCAGCTAGTGCAGAATGCAGCGGTCCGCCTCGTTATGGGGACGGGCCACCGGGACCGCATAACACCGGTCCTCCGTTTGTTGCATTGGCTGCCTATAGCCTCCTGGGCCCGATTAATGGTGTTGGTGCTTACCTATAAAGCCCTACATGGTCTGGTCCCCACCTGAAGAGACCGCTTCACCCCCTGGGTTCTGGAGCAGCCTCTGCAGTTCTCCAGGGACGCCCTTTTGGAGGTCCCTCTTGTTTGGCGGGGGACCACATTGGAGAGGGTGTTCTTGGGGGTGCAGCGACCAAGATTTTCCCTCCTTTAGGTGTCACTGTAAAACCTGGTTGGGCGGGGGTCTGTTGTCACTGAATGGCACCGCTGCAGAGCAGTCGCTCAGGTGAAGTGCATAGGGAGGGATTGTAACGTGGCTTCCAGCATGGCTACTGCAGCAGCCGCCTCGCACTCTCCTTGCCACAGACCATGCGGGAAGGGAAAACTCGCTAGACTGGCCTTTTGAAATTGACATTTCCCAGGTATGAGAACTGGGGAACCAGGGTCCCCAGCACTCGCAGTCACTTCCTGTGACTTTCAAAGGCTGTGTCCCCTGCCCACAGTGCCTATGAATGGGGGACCTGTCTGTTGGCTTCGGTGGCCACCCTAGTTCATACGGGCAGAGAATGTTTGGACGCCCGTTGCCACAAACTCTTATGGCTTGCCTCGTATGGTGCACTCCGGATTTCTTGGCAGTGTGACGTGAGTGGGTGCTGAGTGGCTCATTGGAGTGTGCATTCCCCCACACCACCTTCAGATGAGTGGTCAGATCAAGAGTGGAAAACATTTTTGTTCCCCGTAGTTCTGAAAATATTTTTTCTATATGTGGAAGTGGGTGACTGTCAATGAAAACAGCTTTATTTGGCTCCCTTAAGTCTACCCAAAGGTGAATACCTGTCTTCTTCTTTGTCACCCCAGTGGGTGTAACCCATTCAGAAGATTGAGTCTCTTCAATCATGCCAATGTGTACTAGTTTTTCAAGCTCTTCTGATACAGCTTCCCTAACTGAAAATGGTAGGCGGCGTAGTTTCTGTCATATGAGTACCACATTAGGCCAAATTTTAATTTTATTAACAAATCTGTAGTAACAGATGAGACTGGAGTGTCTGCTGTAGCGGTGTTTAGTGCAGTGGAGGCAATGTGTCCATTATTGACCTGCAAATTTAGTGCAGCAAACAAATCTCTGCCTAGGATAGGATTACTGTTAGATTCAATACAGAAGTTTGCAGGTGCACTGTAGGTATCAAAAGTCCCATATACAGGCAGGAATTTGGTTCTTCAGGTAGCACATGAGGCATAGTCTTGGTTTAGTAAGTGGCACATTGTGAAAGTATTGCAAGTAAATAGATTCAGGTAATATAGAGACTAAAGGTGTGCACAAGGGACCCATTTTAATTTTTTTAAAAAACCACAATTTTTTTTATTTTGAGAATGTTCATTTTAATTAGTTTCATTTTCATTTCTCATTGGTTTCACTGGGAAATGGATCTCCAGCTTGGATTTCTTAATTTCTCATACAATTTTCATTATACTGGGACTTACTGTACCCGTCATGAAAGGGATCATGCCAGCCAAATTTCTGAAAGATTGGATAAAGGGTTCTGATTGTATAGGCAATTTAATCATTTTATGGTTTTCACACACATTTTCAGCTGTTACATATTTTTCTTCCATCCAACATGAATGTAATTGGGACAGGTTGTTCCCCTCACCCAAGGGATCATCCCTGCCACATTTCAGAAAAATTGGATAAACTGTTCCAATTTTATAAGCAATATAAGTTCTGTGATTTTAACAGAAGTTGCACATTTCCTTAAATCACTTGCAGGTGTTGCCTCTTTTTAAATTACAGAGGTTTAACTAGATGCAGAGATCTGGTTTTTGGAGCATTTGTACAGAGCGTGAAGAAGACAGGAAGAGGTGGGCTTAGCAGAGGAGGAGCAGGTGCCAGAGGCACTGACACAGACTTCAGTTATTGGCACCCCAAAGTCACATGGGGGAGAGTAGATACAAAATTCTGTTTTTAAGAGTACTTGCAGTAAGGCTGAATACTGAGCACTGAGCCAGCCTGAGCCACACAAGAGCTAGCCATGGTGGGGACTGTTCAGCTTTGCAGAAGCTTATATTTGCTCATCATGTGTCCACTCCCAAGTCTCCCTGATTTCACTTAGGGGTACTGGCAAGTTGAAAGCCTGGGCATAATCTCCAGAGAATTAGCCTATACCAGGGATTCTGTTATGTTTGTCACAGAGCTACAAGATGTGTTTGTGATGCCAGTTGGTTACCAGAAATGTCAGTCATGTATCCTCATCCTCTGCTGTGCCCACCCCAACCCCCCTGCTTGTTACTGGGAAGTTGGAAGCATCTGCTTAGGAAAGGCTCTTATGTCCTCTATCACAGTGCTGCAGGACGTGTTTGGGATGCCAATTGGCCAGCCTGGATATGTCAATCATGTCTCTTAATTGCTGGGCTGCTTCCCCTTCCCTCTGCCTTGCTGCCTGAAGTCCTGGTTATGTCCTGAAATTTTTGTTTTTGTCCCCAAATTTTCATGACTAGTATTTGCATGACTTCTGTTAAAATCACAAATGTTCATTTATTTATATTATTGGGATCATTTATCCAGTTTTTCTGAAAGTTGGTTGGGATGATCCCTTATGTGAGGGGTACAACCTGCTCAAATTTCATGCAAATTGGATGACAAAGAAGTTTCAGCCTGGAATTTATGTCCCAAAATTTTCATTTTGTTAACAAAAACGTTTGTTTTTACTCTGAAATTTCAGAATTACTTTTTTGTTTTCGTTATTGCATTAATGAAAACAGAAATGGGATTTCCATTTTTATAAAAATAAAAACAAATTGCACACCTCTAACTGAGACTGCTGAGTCAGTATCTAGCATTAAGTCAGTAGCCTGGGCTTTACCCCCAGCTGCAGTAGAAATAGGCACAATGCACATTATTTTCTCCTGGATGTGTGGGGACTGTTTCTGTCCACACTCAAAACAGTAACATCAGACACACTAACTTTCATTTACTGGTTAGAGTGTGAAACACGTTAATAATAATTAATAATATTTTGCTATTAGCAAGCATTTATATAGCGCAAGCAATGTACCTGGCCATTATAAAGTAATTGAATAGACACGGTCCCTGACCTAGGTGTTACAATCTGAGAGACGGGGGGGTGGAGGGGAAAGAGGAGGAGCAGAGTTCATGGACTGGAGTATAGAGGGAAATTAGCGCAGAGAGGTAGGGGGGGAGCAAGGTTGTGAAGAGCTTTATAGGTGACGACTAGGAGCTTGTGCAGGATTCATTCAGGAAGGGGGAAGCCAGTGGAGAGAGGAGAGGAGGGGCTTCAGAGTTTTGGACGGAGATAAGTGAAGAGAGGTGAGAGCGGGGGAGGCCAGTGAGAAGGAGGTTACAGTAATCAAGGCGAGAGATGACCAGGGCATGAACAAGGGTTTTGGCAGAGGAGACAGAGAGAAAAGGGCGAATCTTAGCAGTGTTGTGGAGGGGAAAGCGACAGGATTTGGCAACAGAGTTGATGTAGGGTTTAAAAGAAAGGGGTGAGTCAAAGATGAAGCCTAAGCTATGGACTTGGGGGACAGGAAGCCCGATGGTGATCCCATCGATGAGGATCGACAGGGAAGAGGGAGAGGAAGGATGAGGGGGGAAGATAAGGAGTTCAGTTTTAGCCATGTTGAGTTTGAGTTGATGTTGAGACATCCAGGTAGAGATGTCAGAGACAGCTGGTGAGGCAAGCTTGAATAGATGGAGAGAGAGAGGGGGAGCAGAGAGATAGAGTTGAGTGTCATCAGCGTAGAGGTGATGTTGGAAGCCATGAGAGGCAATGAGTTTGCCTAGGGACAGGGTATAGATAGAGAATAGGAGAGGGCCAAGAACAGAGCCTTGGGGAACACCAGCTGAGAGTGGAAGGGAGGAAGAGGTGGAGTTGGCAAGAGACACATTGAAGGAGCGGTCAGAGAGGTAGGAGGAGAACCAGTCGAGGATGGAGCCACGGAAGCCAAGGGAGTGAAGTGAATCCAGCAAGAGTGAGTGGTCCACAGTATCGAAGGCAGCAGAGAAGTCAAGGAGGACAAGAATGGAATAGAGGCGATTAGATTTAACCACAATAAGATCATTGGTGATCTTAACGAGAGCAGTTTCAGTAGAGTGCAGGTGACGAAAGTCAGATTGGAGGGGGTCAAGGGAGGAGTTGGCGGAGAGGAAGTTGATGTCAGGGTTGGGGGCCACCAGTGGATGAGAGGGACCACTCAGGGAAGGAGGAGGCGGGGGGAAGGACAGAGCCCCCTCTGAATAAGCCCACCGATCTCAAGGCGTCCCTGCCTACCCCAGCCCCCATAGGGGGGAAGGAGGAGGGGTTGGGGGAACTCAGGCAAGTAACATGGGGAAGAACCCCCTCCAAGACACGGAAGCGGCACAGAGGGAGGGGGCAGGGCCACAGGATAGCGCAGCAGTGAGCTCCGCAATGCTGGGAGGCAAGGGGGCGGGGCTAGAGCCAACGCCGCGGCGCTCTGCATGGCTGTGGGTGCAGCAGGGGAGGAGCTAGATCTATTTAGGAGGAAGTCTTCAGTATCTCCATGCCGGCAAGCAGCGTTGCTGTGAAGCTGACCCCTTGGCGATTGTTTGGAGCGTGTGCTATTCAAGTACTGTGTGTGTGTGATCTGGGGTGAAAGACAGAGTGTGAGGCATGTGTGAGGTGAGTACTTGTGTGGGTTGAGTGTGTTGGGTGAAGGTGAGTTTAATTGTAGTCCACTATCCTACCTATTCCCCCAGGGTCCTCCAGGTGTCTTTTCCCTACAGTAAGGTGTCGGCTGTCCCCCTCCCCCTTCCCCATCTTGGTGCTTCTCCCTTCCCTTCACCTCCGTTCACCCAGAGGTTTTTCTCCCATGCACTGTGTGGGTGGGGGCGTCAATTGTTGGGCAGGGACATGGTCCCCCTGCAGAAGTGTGGTGGGGGCTTGCTCACACTCTCGGTTGATCTCCTCCCCTGTGATGATATGGTCTCATTCCCTAGGGAACACATTGGGCCACCCACTACCCTGAGGGGACTCTTTTCCCAACCAAAGTGTGAGCACCCCCCCACTCTACAGGAGTCCTGTGTGTGTGTGTATCCTGAGTTAGGTGCTAGGTCCGTGGGTTCCTTTTCCCCCTCTTCCCCAAACTCTCACAGTTGAGGCAGCGGGAGCAGACAACGCATTCAAGCAGCTTGGAAGCAAAAGGAAGGAATGAGACAGAACGGTAGCTAGACGGGTCAGAGGGATCAAGAGTGGACTTTTTGAGGATAGGAGAGACAGTGGCGTGCTTGAAGGCAGATGGGAAGGAACCAGTAGAGAGGGAGAGGTTGATGATGTGCAGGAGGGAAGGGGCGACAGTGGGAACAATGGAGGTCAGGAGGCGGGAGGGGATGGGGGCAAGTGGAAGGGTTGGAGGAGGAGAGCAGGGAGGAGATTTCCTCAAAGGAGGTGGGAGGGAAGGAGGACAGGAGAGAAGGAGGGGGAGTAGGAAGAGGGGAGGGAGTAGAAAGAGGAGAGGAGTGGGAAGCGACGTCAAGGTGAATCTTGTCTATCTTGGAGGTGAAGAAGGAAGCAAGATCCTGAGCAGAAAGGGCAGAGGGAGGAAGAGGACGGGGGTTTGAGGAAGGCATCAAAGATGGAGAACAGGTGGCGAGGGTCCTGAGACTCAATGCAGGAGGCGTAGTAATTCTATCTAGTGTGGGAGACAGCAGAAGTAAAGGAGGAGATACAGAATTTGAAGTGATGGAAGTCAGTATGAGAGTGGAATTTGTGCCAAAGGCTTTCAGTAGCACGGGTGCAGGAGCGGAGGTGGCGGATACTGGGGGTGAGCCAAGGACGGGGATTGTGGGAGCGGGCAGGGTGGGAGGAGAGGGGGGCAAGGGAGTCATGGGTGGTGGAGAGAGAAGCATTGAAAGCAGAAATGGCAGAATCAGGGGAGGAGGAGGAGAAGACTGAGGGGAGAAGGGGGGAGAGAGAGAGAGAGAGAAAGGAGGCAAAGTCCAGGGGGTTAATGGTCTGCAGGTCATGGAAGAGGCGTGGAGAAGGGGAAACGGGACAGTGGGAGACATTGAAAGAGGCAAGGAAGTGGTCAGAGATGGGATGAGGATCAAAGGAGAGATCAGAGACAGAGCAGTTCCTAGAGAAGACGAGGTCAAGATAATGACTGTTAGCGTGGGTGGGGGAGTTGGTCCAAAGGTGGAGGTTGAAGGAGGAAGCTAGTGAGAGGAAGCGAGAGATGGCGGGCTGGGAAGGGACATCAACATGAATGCTGAAGTCACTGAGGATGATTGTGGGGGTATTGTCGGAGAGGAAGAAAGTGAACCAGGACTCAAATTCAGAGAGAAAGGGAGAGAGAGAGCCGGGGTGGGGTGGGGGCAGTAGATGACAGCGACGTGGAGATGGAGGGCGGAGTAGAGATGCACAGAGTGAACCTCAAAAAGGAAGGGAAGGAGAGAGAGGGGAGAGGAGAAAGTGATTGGAATTGATAGGAGTTAGCGAGGAGGAGGCTCATGCCACCCCACCCCGGCCTTCGGGGCGTGGCTGGTGAGAAAAGGAGACACCTCCAAAAGGAGAGGGTAGCTGGGGTGACAGAGTCGGAGGGGGAGATCCAAGTTTCAGTAAGGGCAAGAAGCTGGAGGGAGTGGGAGAGGAAGAGATCATGGATGTAGGGGGCTTTATTGGCAGAGGAGCGACAGTTCCAGTGGGAGCTGATCAGGGGGAAGGCAGGTGGGGGAGGAGCAGGAGGGGAAGGTAGCCAAGGGGGAGGAGGAAGTGTGAGGAGGTTGGAGAGAAATGATGGGCTGGGAGGGAAGAAGGAGAAGGGGGAAAAGAAGTAGAGGAAGGAAGAGGTGGGGGAAGAGGGGAGAAGGAGGGAAAGCGAAGGTGAGAGATTAGGGCAGGCATGATGGTGGGGAGCATAGGTAATAGAGAAGAGACAGAAAAATGAGGTGGAGAGTGACTGACCTATTGGACACTGAGGAGCCACCAGGTAGTAGAAGTACCCTTAGTTGCTGTTGTAGTAGTATTCTGCTGGTAGGGCATCTGGAGTAGTTTGTAGTGTGCTGTGTAAATCCACAGCGGTAACAAACTTTTCCTTGTGTGTTTGGGGTTTCCGGGACTAAATTGCTGTATGAATTTTTCATCTGCCTCACTGTAGCCCAGGTTTGTATTGGTTGCACAGCTTGAACTGTTCCTACAGTACCTTGGTTGACTTATCAATTTTGCCTGTGCCATACCGGACTCAGTTTGACTAGCAGTGATTATGGATTTCTGTCATGTCAAATCTGATTCCAGCAATAGTCATTCTTTAATACAAGGCAGAACTGTTTTCTCCACAAGCTGATCTCTAATAATTTCCTCTGCCATGGTTCCAAACTCACATGTAACAATCAGTTCTCTTAAAGCAGCAGTATACTGCTCTGTTGATTCCCTTTGTTTCTGCCCACGCTGGCAAAATGTATAGCTTTCAGCTACCACATTTACTTTAGGCATAAAAACGTTCCTTAACGCAGTCAGTGACTGAAGTTTCATATTTTCTTGCTTTAGGGAGCTCTTTCATTAAGTGCAAGAATGTAGTTCTCAAATACTCTGATCCAAGGAGCAAAAGCAATTTGGAGGTTCACCTGGATGTTGGAGAAATGCTGCAGGTGGGTTGGTTCAGAGACAGAAGGGCCAGAGCATAGTGTAGAGGGAGCAATGTCAAGTGAGTAAGATCCACAATTTTGGATCCACATACAACAGACTTTACAGCAGTAACAGCCGCACCAGCAGCCCTACCTAGCCATGTGGCTGGAACAATCACATCCACTTCCTGTTCTCAGCATTGCTTGTGGGGAAATGTAGTTTCTTACATCACCACACTGGCAGCTTGCTGCTGCTGCTGCTGCTTCATGTGCAGAATAGGAGGGAGAGGAGAACTGGGAGCAGAAGCACTGCTGCTTTAAGCTTCTTTGCCCTGTTTCATCCCAGTGAGTCTTCAGGTAGGAATGGAACAGGGCTCAGGGAATGGCCACTGCTAGACTTACCACCTGCTTCCAGGCTATGTTGGTAGGCCAGGATCAAAAGAGTGTCACACCCCTTTCTGACATTACTTCGCCCCTACAGAGTGTCATGGTACTTCATAGGGGCGGGGATGTGTGGGAAAGGGCGAGGTACCCAACCAGATTGTTGGGAGACAGGGCCAGAAGAAAGACAAGATGGAGGATGGAGTCACGGACGACAGGCACATGAGGTAGGTGTGGTCATTACAAGGGCTGAGAGGAGACACAGGGAGGAGAAAACCAGGCAGGAGACAGGCCAGAGTGGTGGTACCACCAACTGGGCCAGTGCTTGGGAAGCCAGAGGCTGTACAGGCTGTACTTTGCCAACCCCTGAATTCTCCAGGTTACTGGGGGCACTACCCTGGCTGACCTTGAGGAATCAACTCTCCCCTGGAACCCAGAGAGTTCTCAGAGGAAAATCTGGAAAGGTACCAACCTAAGGCATTGCTTCTACTTCCTTTCTGGCTCTAAGTCTACAGATGGGTGAGAGAGGAGAAGTGGATAAAATGGGAATGACTACGGGTGCATCCATACTAAGCCTGTAGTGGCTTCCCTGTGGGCTGGGTGCTGTCAGAAGAGATTTGCTGTGTTAACAAGCACGTGCACTGCAGTCTCCATACTAGACTATGAGGAGCACAGCAAAGAGAAAGAAAGAGACAAAGCATCACTGTAGTGGTTGTGAGTACATGTGATAAAGTACTAACTGTGTAATTCCTTTGCTTTATGATGGCATGCTAATCTTTGTTGCTATGGGACCATGGGAAAATTTCAGTCTCAAAATAGGAGTCATGCTGTGATTTTTAAAATTAACATATAAGCACAATACTGGAAGTCCCCTATAGGACAGATGTTAATGAAGTGCACAGCAGTATGTAACTATGTAGTACAGTCTGAAAGGAGTCAGAATCCAAATTGTGGTTTTGATGAACAGGAACTCAAAAACAGCAAATGTGCCTTTTTACAAATATTTCAAAACCATTTCTAGTACAGTCAAGCAATGAGATGTGATGTAAGTAGCCATGTTTGCATGCAACAGTCACCCTCTGTCTGGGGTTGCAGAGGGCTGGCTGGGCTGAAGACTGAGCACACGCCTGGTCCCCCAACATCAGCCCCCCTTTCTCCCTGCCCAGGGCTTCTGTGACCAGAGTAGGAGGGTGATGCTGCTCCTGGGATCCACCACCACACCCTCTTTTGAGCATCCATGGTCTTCAGACCAGGGCTGCCACAGCAACACCAGTCACATTACATTGGTTCTGTGAAGACTGCAGGGTAGGTAAAGGAGACTTATTACAGAGACATCACTATGCTGGACTGATGAGGTTAATTATAACTGTTCCACAATACATAAGAAGTGCCATACTGGGTCAGACCAACAGTCCATCAAGCCCAGTGTCCGACAGTGGCCAATCACAGTGGCTTGGGAGAAGCATCCAACAGGTCACAATGGGGATCCATTCCCTGTTGTTTTCCCCCAACTCTCGTCATGTTCCCTGATCCTGTCTGGCTAATAGCTGCGAATGGGCCTTGTAGCAGGGGGGTCTCCTAGGGCCACATGGGGCACTGGGGTGTCACTCAAGGGGAATTAGCTTACTCACTGCTACACAGTTTCAGCCTTGAGTCTCAGCTGAATCCCCCTCTTCAAGGAAGGTGGTACCATCTCAGGACATACCACACAGTCCAGAGCGTATTAAGTCCAGTCCTTTATTGGACACAACCAGTGTACACAGTCCCTAGGGCTGCCGGCTCAGTTGCTTCAACCCTGAAGGTCCAGTTCCGTCTCTCTCAGGCACAGGAGCACCACAATATCAACCCCAAAGTCCATCCAGCAAGGTCTCAAAGCCCCCAGGCTCTGGCCAAGCCTTCCCCAGGCAAGAGGCTCCCTCCTGGGCAAAGCCTCTCCCACTTGCCTGGGTCCCTCTGGTTCTCCAGCCTTCAGCACCTTGAATAGCATAGAGCAGGCAGGCTTTTTCAGGGAGATGTTGTTTCTTCGGCTCCCTGGCAGAGACTCCCTCCTCTCTGCTTTGTCTCTCCTTTTTATACAGGCAGAGTGGGTGTGGCCAGACTTCCTCTTCTCAGCCTTAAAGAACCACTCACCTGCCCACTCTGTCCCAGGGTTTCTCAGCCTGTTTACCCCACAGGCTGTTCCCCAGCTATGGGGTTGGCTCTGCAATGCCCCTGAGTGCTCCCTTCTTAAAGGGGCAGCAGCCCCACAGGACTGCTCCCTGCTACAGACCTATCATCCAGAAACTTATCCAAACCTCTTTTAAACTCAGCTATAGTACTAGCCCTTACCACAGCCTCTGGCAGTAGATTCCACAACCCAATTATATGCTGAGTGATTATATTCTTTTATTTGTTCTAAACTTGCCACCCATGAGTTTCATGGAATCTCCCCTAGTTCTAGTACTAGCTGAGAGGGTAAAATAACTGCTCCTTGTTTATTAGTTCCATCCCACTCATGATTTTATAGACCTCTATCATATCTCCTCTCAGTCATCTCTTCTCCAAACTGAAGAGCCCCAACCTACCAAGCCTCTCCTCATACTGTAGCCCTTCCATGCCCTTGATCATTTTTGTTGCCCTTCTCTGTACCTTTTCTAGTTCAGCTATGTCTTTTTTGAGATGGTGTGACCTGAACTGCACACAATATTCTAGGTGTGTTCGCACCATTGATTTGTATAGAGGCATTATGACATCCTCAGTTTTATTCTCTATCCACTTCCGAATAATTCCTAACGTTCTGTTTGCTTTTTTGACTGCTGCTGTGCACTGCGCTGTGGATTTCATTGTATTGTCCCCAACCACCCCCAGATCTTTTTCCTGAGTGGTAACTCCTAGCTTAGTACCCAGCATTGTGTACACATAGTTTGGATTATTTTTCCTTATGTGCATCACTTTGCACTTGTCCACATTACATTTTATTTGCCATTTAGATACCCAGGTACCCAGTGTCGTGAGATCCCGTTGCAATTCCTCACAGTCTGCTCGTGTTTTAACTACCTTGAATAACTTGGTGTCATCTGCAAATTCATCACCTCACTCTTAACACCCTTTTCCAAATCATTAATAAATACATTAAACAGTGCCGGTCCCAATACAGATCCCTGAGGCACACCACTTTTTACATCTCTCCATTGTGAAAACTGACGGTTTAGTGCTACCCTTTGCTTTCTATCTTTCAACCAGTTTCCGATCCATAGTAAGACACTACCTCCTAGCCCATGACTTCTTAATTTTCTCAAGAGTCTCTCATGAGGGACCATATCAAATGCTTTCTGGAAATCCAGGTACACTATATCTACTGGGTCTCTCTTGTCCACATGCTTATTTACACTCTCAAAGAATTCCAACAGGTTAGTGAGACATGACTTACCTTTACAAAATCTGTGTTTGTCAACATGCCCTGTAATCCTGTCCTTAAGTATGGTTTCCACCATTTTGCCCAGCACAGATGTCAAGCTTACTGGTCTGTAGTCTCCAGGATCACCTCTGGATCCCTTTTTAAATATCGGGGTTACATTTGCCAGCCTCCAATTCTCGGATACAGTGGCAGATTTTAGTGACCGGTTACAAATTACTAACAGTAGGTCCACGATTTCATATTTGAGTTCCTTCAGAACTCTGGGGTAAATGCCATCTGGCCCTGGTGACTTGGTAGTATTCAGTTTTTCAATTTGCCCTAGAACATCCTCCAACGTCACATTGATTTGTAACAGCTCTTCCAATTCCTCGCCCACAAACCAAGGATACAGTGTGGGTACCTCTCCAAAATCCTCCGCAGTGAAGACCGATGCAAAGATCTCATTCAGCTTCTCTGCAATGTCCTTATCCTCCGTGAGCTCCCCTTTTACTCCCTTGTCATCTAATGGCCCAATTGACTCCCTAACAGGCTTCTTGCTTCCGATGTATTTGAAAAAGTTCTTGTTGCTTATTTTTGCCTCTTTAACAAGCTTCCCTTCAAAATCTCTCTTGGCCTGCCTTATTAACACTTTACATTTACCTTGCCAGTGTTTATGCTCTTTCGTATTATTTTCATTGGGACTAGCCTTCCATTTCTTAAAGGATGCCTTTTTGGCTCTAATAGTCTCCTTCACCTCCCCATTTATCCACAGTGGAAGATGTTTGTTCTTCCTGCTTCCTTTTTTAACTTGCGGGATGCATTTAATCTGGGCTTCCAGAAGGGTGCTTTTAAACAGTCTCCACGCCTCTTGCAAACTTGTAGCCCTTGCAACACACATGTAGGAGAATTCCTTTGGGATCTTACCTCTGACTACCTTCAGTTGCAGTACATGGAAATAACATTTAACTTTGCTTCAAGAAAGCAAACCCTGGTGTGGCCTGGTCCATGAGGTTTAAGGTCCAGGAGCGAGAGCCTCTTCAGCATGTGTGCAGTTTGAGAGTTTGGAGGCTTCTGAGACCCTTACCATAAAACAGTGCCCATGGGCAATTGCTCTTGTTTCTTGGGGAGAAATTGCCCCTATCTAGGTACATAGCCAGATCTGTGTGTGATATTATTATTATTTACAAACATTTATATAGCACCAGCAATGTACCTGGCGCTTTACAAAGTAATTTAATAGAAATGGTCCCTGCCGTAGGGCTTACAATCTCGGGGGCAGGGGGGGAGACGCAGGAAGGGGAACAGAGGGAGAAACAAGGAGTGTTACATTCATGAGGATGCGAGGTCCCAGGTGCACATGCTTGGCTTTGTTACATCAAGAATAATGGCTGGTTGGTCCATGTGGTGAGGATATGAGTACACAGACTTTAGGTAACAGATTGTACTGGATGGAGGGTATCAGCAGGAATTAGGTTAGGGGAGCGAGGAGTCGGGGAGGGCAGAGCGGAAGAGGTGGGTCTTGAGGAGGGATTTGAAGGTACGAAGGGAGGGGGCGAGGCGGATGTGGGCAGGGAGGGAGTGATAAGCTACTGATGCTAGGTTGTAGGGATGTGCGAACGCAGTTCGGATGTTCGGAGTTTGGCCTGAACTTGGTCTGTTCAGACGTCCAAACCAAACGTCTGAACTGAATTAGAAAACAGCCAAACCGTTCGGTCATGTTCGGGTGAGTTCGGAACAGTTCAGGTTTGGGAAAAAGTGACTTTGGGTGGGAAAAACGTGACTGGAAGGGGGAGGCAGCTGAGGAGCAGACTTCCTGGCACCAGGGGTGGAGACCAGGGGTGGTCCCATGGCCAAATGATACCGATACAAAAAAATCCGTTTGAATTCGGTATCAATTTCAGTATCGATAGCGCTATTTTCGGATGTTCGGCTGAGTTTGGCCAAACCAAACTCCGCCAAACCGAACAGCTGAACCCGAACTCGGGTTTCGAACCGAACGTCCGAACATCCGAACCGCGTTCTGTTCGCATATCCCTACTAGGTTGGTTCAGGATTAGGTCCTGTACACAGTCAGCAACGTGCCATTCAGATTGGTAGTGGATGTAGCTCTGCATTATAGGATTAATTATCTTGTCACAAAACTAAGCAATTTAAGTAAAAGAAATGCCCAGAGAAGAAGGACTACCAAAAGAAAGCTCTGATGTGGAGAAGGGGTTGGATGCTGCTGGAACTATGAATTACCCTAAAAGGACTATGAGTTAACCTCAAAACTCTGGGCGATAGAGCTGGGGAAAAGCACGAGGATATAAGTGTTGGGCATGAGGAAGAACATCTATGAACTTGTTTATAATATGACAAACACTTGGTATGGATGTATGTTGTATACATACTGTAACATAGGCCCTTTTCACACAGACACTCTAACACTGATAAATGGGTGTTACATTTTATTATACATGTTGCAGGGCAGCCATAGAGCACACCTGCAGCCCTGCAACATGTATGATAAAATGTAACACCCATTTTATCAGTGTTAGAGTGTATGTGTGAAAAGAGCCATAAGGAGAAAAACTGGTAGAGGAAAACGTACAGTTTGCAAAACGTTGTGTCAATAGCCAAATTCCAAAAGTAACAGAGCCAGTCCTGCAAACATTCACCATTAGGATCATGGATTAGGGACCACAGCTACATGGTCAATGTAACTGTAAACACACTCTCTGTTTTATATGGAATACAAATATTAAATACACTTAATGTAAATTCAGGTTCTGTATGTAAAACTCTTTTTAAATGTAAATCCCAAAAGACTTTAATTTTAATAAAACATTTCCAAAAGTGTTGGTAAACTCATATCCCTGCTTTGGGGTGAAGTTTCCAGCTGGCAGAAGCATCTAGCAAATCCCCATTTCCATGCACCTATGCAAATATATTTTTTTTTAAATGAATTGTTTAAAATTATATCATGGACCCTAGGGAAGACAAATTAAATTACAAAGCCTTTGAAAACAAACAATTACAGGAGTCATTACAAATATGATCAGGTTACCCAGACAATATGTTTGTGTGTCAGACAATTGAACTGAACAATACTTTCAAACTAATAGCAGCCAGTAATATTGTCTGATTTCACCTATTCATCTAAAATATTGCAAAAATGTTATTTGTTCTGTTAGTAACTAATTGGTGTTTAGGAGCCAATGCTGCAAGGAGTATTACCAAGCAAATTTCCTCTGATCACCTACCTCAGAAGCAAATTGAGAGTGGGGCTCTCACTTGGAGTTTCCCTCAAAAATTGTGTGGGAAACAGAAGGGATTTGCCTTCACTTTGAGCCCTCTCTCCCTCAGCCTTCACAGTAGCACTGAATTAATAGGCCCATGCAGTTTTAGTCACTCATCCCAAGTAAGTAAAGATGGAGGCACCAATTAGCAGGCTCTGCCTTCTAACCCACTAAACATAGGAAAGTGGAACTTAGTTTCAAAATTGTACCAGTGACCTCTCTTTTCATCCCAGCAGCAGCTTTGCAGACTGAGGCCGTTTTTAGACGAGCGCGGCGGTGCCCGCGCTTGTTTTTCAAAAGACTCGGCAGTCCGTTCTACACGTGATGCTGCCGACGAATACGCGCGTGCACAAGTGATGCACATCCATTTCCAGCCGCGTATGACCGGCCTCGATCGCCGACCCGGTCAGTTCGCGGCCAGAAATGGATGCGCATCGCCGGTGCATGCGCGTATTCGGCGGCAGCATCACATGTAGAACGGACTGCCGGGTCTTTTGAAACACAAGCGCGGGCACCGCCGTGCTCGTCTAAAAATGGCCTGAGATGTCTTCAGGCACTAGGCTGCTCTTTCTAACAAGCTTTTCAGACCTCAGAGCATTAAAATCACAAAATGGAGGTTAGGGGAGGGCATGCAGGATAGGAAACTCAAACTCCCCCTCAGGGTACAGCAGGAATCTTCACCTGCAAAAAAGTAGAAATGCGCATAGGAATTTTGGTTTCGGACTAATCTGGAACATCTCAGAACAGGCTATGATTTAATCTGAAACAAAACAGAAATTGCCCTCCAAGTTACAGATCCCGTGATTCGGTTCCATATTTCCCCGCACTCCCATCCCCATGGGTCCTGGAGTGTTACTTACCTGCCTCGGAGAGCTTGATTGAAACACCGCCACTACTGTGGGGGCTCTTGCAGGCTCCCTTGGTATGGCGTCCTCCCTGTTTCAGATCGCATATGTGCAAAACGGCCACCGCGGCAGTTTTGTGCATGCATAAATGGCTGCCGCGCTTAACCAAAATGGCAGCAACATCATTTTGGCTGTCTTCCTTTAGGTTAAGAGTGGTGGCCATTTTGCACAGGTGTAGATTTAAAAAAAAAAAAAGTTTAATGGTTTTAATTTACTTAACTATGTAACCAAAATACGAAACTGTAATTAAATCCATAAAACCAATACAATGAAGAGGGGTGGGGAAGAAACCAGAATTTCCTCCAGTGTCCGGCCCCTACACAAAAGGCACCCAAAAACTAAATGAAAGGGGATTTTTTCCCCCTGGAATTGGGAGGGGTGGGTAGAGGACACTGTGGGTATGCTCCTCACAATGTGATGTTGGCCATATCCTCCTACCCGCTTTTGTGGACTCTTGTCTTTATCTGTTGTAACAGAATAAAATTCTTTTAACTCAGAAATACTTTTTGAGGAACAGTCTCCTTCTCCAAGTGCTAATTCTGACTTCTTTGAAGTGGGGAATTGCATGACTGAATTTTAGATGATTAATTTCAATTCTTAATGTAGTATGCAAAATATTCAGACATTTTTGCCTCTTTGATCTCAAACATCTTATACCGTAATCAATTATAGAACACCAATCCTCATAAGTATTGACTATTGAATGCTTAGGTTTCTTTGAAAAACACTCTTGACAACTGTACGTGCCAGACATTTCCTTTAGTCATCAAACAAATTTCCTGGCCTCTTTTAGCAACTCGGAAATGAGTGATTACATACTGTCTGCTATGTATGTTTTTATTTCTTTTTGTAACAGCTAATGCCATACAATAAAATTTTATTCATTCATACTGTCTGCTACTCAAGATTTTCATAGTAATTCTCAGAACTCAGTCTTCTGGGGAATGAATGAAACAGTTGATCTTTACTAGTTTTTCAATAACTTTTTTTTTTTTTATAAAAGATTGCCATGTCTAATTTTATTTTTTGAACATTATGGGCATGGGTTCAAATGATATAATTATATACCCAGAATTCAAAGAACTGAAATCAGGTAAAAAATGGAAAGGAATGAGTAAGTGCCTTGATGCAGAAAACACTTTAAGGATGTACTTGATTCTACCAGGTGATGGATGAGTTTCACACACAGCCAGAAGAGTTAAGCCTCCACTCTTCGGGCGCTTTTAAACGATACAAAAAAGGCAGCTGATCCTTTAATCAGCCGCCTTTCTTTGTGATTGTTTAAATGTTTGGCCCAGTTTGATGCCAGATCTTTCCCGCATCAAACCGGCCGAGGATTCCTGCCCCCTCACTTGCATCCCTGGGAACCACCGCGCTCCCTGGTTTTCAAGCAGGGGCGGGGGGGGAGGGGGGGGAAAGCTGGCAAAAACTGCCTCCTCCAGGCAGCGCTGACAAACCCCCTTCCCCCTCTAGCCCCTAGCCAGTGATTAAATTTAATACCTGGCTGGGGCAGAGAAGACGGCTTCTCCCAAACCCAGCTTTCTCCCAAACCCGCTTTGGAGCTGTCTTCTCCAAAACATGCTTGGGAGAGCGCACATTTAAAAATGCCCCTCGACTCCCTCATCCTGGGTTCAGCCCATGTAGCACAAGGTGTGCAGCTCTGCCACGGAGTGCAGCCTGTGCTTGCTTTCATTACACTTGCACACAGAAAGGTTGAATAAGGGTGATAACAAAGGAAATAATAGCCACCTAGAAATGGGTGGCTATTGGTCCATGAATATGGAGTGGGAACACATGACCCCCGGTGTCCTCAAAATCGAGGAGCGCGCCATGTGGGCTAAGGCAGGAACATGTATTGGGCTATTCCTGCCATCTAATAGGGGATCATTACAGGGGAGCGTAGCAATCTGCTCCCTCACAGTAATCCTGTCAGACCTGTCAATTTCAAGCCAAGTAAGAACTCCCCAGCTTGAAATTGATGGGGGGGAGGGGTTCGAGACCAGCATGCGGAGCCTCCATGCGTCAGCTGTGGAGCCACACTGGTTTTTCCGTCTGTCTCCTGTCAGTGATCCGTTGGGTAGCTCCATGGATGACCGTCAGGAGGCAGAAGAAGAAAGAAGCCTTCTGCGAATGCGTGGAGCTGCCCCCGGCCATCTTGTCATTCTTTTCTTCTGCCTTCAGCCATCGGAGGTGTGTTTTCACGGCGCTCCTGAAAAGACAGAAAAAATCAAGCAGTTAGGACTCAGCATCCAGGATTTGTCAGCGGGGCTTTGGGGCCAGCAAATATCCCTCCCCAACTCAGAGGGACTCGCTTTTCAGCCCACCAGGTTGCCGCGCAGACCGCCCGGGAACCGGGGAGCAGCTAGACTCCGGGGAGAAGAGGCTTCGCCTACCCCAGTGGCTTAGTAGTCGCGGAGTCATTCCCTGTAAGTTTCCCCCTGCTAAGGCCTCTGACAACACTTGCGGGGTTGGGCCGTACCATGCCACAGGGAAGGGCCTCCCTCCTCCTCCCCCCTCCGCTTCTTTCAGCGGGAGTGTGGGCCAGCCGACAGCATGGATGGAGTGGGAGCGGGAAATGCGGCCCCCTCCCAGGAGGGCAACAAGGTGGAGGCTTCTGAGGTGGCGGCAAGGCTAGATCGCATTCTGATGGCTCTGGAACGACTGACTGAGGTACAAGGGGGGCCCCGAGCAATCCTCCCCCTACAGCCTCCGCTCTCGAGCTTGGGACCGAGAGTTCCTCCCCTCAAATCAGCTTGCCCCAGGGCTCTGGGGCGAGAAGGCCTCCACCACCCTCAGGGGACTCAGGCCTATCCCTGTCTCTTATACACATCTAGATGTGTATAAGAGACAGCTCTAGCCCCTAGCCAGTGATTAAATTTAATACCTGGCTGGGGCAGAGAAGACGGCTTCTCCCAAACCCAGCTTTCTCCCAAACCCGCTTTGGAGCTGTCTTCTCCAAAACATGCTTGGGAGAGCGCACATTTAAAAATGCCCCTCGACTCCCTCATCCTGGGTTCAGCCCATGTAGCACAAGGTGTGCAGCTCTGCCACGGAGTGCAGCCTGTGCTTGCTTTCATTACACTTGCACACAGAAAGGTTGAATAAGGGTGATAACAAAGGAAATAATAGCCACCTAGAAATGGGTGGCTATTGGTCCATGAATATGGAGTGGGAACAAATGACCCCCGGTGTCCTCAAAATCGAGGAGCGCGCCATGTGGGCTAAGGCAGGAACATGTATTGGGCTATTCCTGCCATCTAATAGGGGATCATTACAGGGGAGCGTAGCAATCTGCTCCCTCACAGTAATCCTGTCAGACCTGTCAATTTCAAGCCAAGTAAGAACTCCCCAGCTTGAAATTGATGGGGGGGAGGGGTTCGAGACCAGCATGCGGAGCCTCCATGCGTCAGCTGTGGAGCCACACTGGTTTTTCCGTCTGTCTCCTGTCAGTGATCCGTTGGGTAGCTCCATGGATGACCGTCAGGAGGCAGAAGAAGAAAGAAGCCTTCTGCGAATGCGTGGAGCTGCCCCNTGATGCAGCGGCAGTCTCTCTTGCTAAACAAACAGCCTTCCCAACCGAGGGGGACTGTTACCCCAAGGACTCGACTGACAGGGCCGTAGACTCTGCTCTCCGTAGGTGTCTAGATTCATCCGCCACGGCGGTCCGGATAAACGTGATTGCATCTTGCGTGTCCAGAGCTCTCATGGCGTGGCTACAGGAAGCCCAGGACCCTGACATTTCGGATAGAAGGGCCCAGGTGTTGTCCTCCCGTATCAACTTGGCAGCCGCCTTCCTCGCTGATGCCACGATGGACTCAATGACGTGGTCTGCCAGGTCTGTAGCTAGTTCCGTCTCGGCCAGACGCAAGTTTTGGCTAAGATCATGGGAAGGCGACAACACTGCGAAAAACCTCCTCACCGCCGCCCCCTACAGAGGCTTCAAGTTGTTCAGGGTTTGCCTGGATAAAGTGTTGGCTGATGCTAATGACAAGTCCAAGCAGGAAAATCTTCAACAGGTAGGTGTGAAGAAAAACTTTTTTCGTGGCCCCAACTTCAGAGCTAGAGCAGGATATGGCTCAGGATACAGCTCATCGAGAAAATTCCAAAGGCAGTACAGGCAAGACCAGCCAGGACGTTTCTTCTCTCGCAGAGGAGGAAGAGGACATAACTTCAGACACGACAAACAGAAGTCGAAGGGATTTACCCAGCCTCCTCATAAACAAGACGCATGACTATCACGAGGAAGTGGCAGTGGGAGGCAGATTGCAAAGTTTTTCAAGCGTGTGGGCTCAGTCCGTCTCCGACGCTTGGGCACTGCAATGCGTATCTACAGGATACAAAACAGAGTTCAAAAGAACCCCATCTCACGCCTTCATCCTGTCTCCAAAATCCGGCCGGATGGAGAAACACTCTGCCATGCTACACGAGTTGAGACGCCTCGAGGCCATTGGAGCGATAGAACCAGTTCCCCCAGACCAACGGGGCCAGGGTCTTTATTCATTGCTCTTCCTGGTAGCCAAGAAGTTGGGTGCCTGGCGAGCTGTTCTGGATCTCAAGCGCCTCAACAGGGTAGTTCGCACACAGAAATTCAAGATGGAGATGGTAACATCAATATGTCGCACCATCAGGAACGGGGACTGGCTAGCCTCCCTGGACCTCAGGGACGCCTACCTTCATATCCCAATCTGGAAACCTCACCGGCAGTGGCTATGCTTTGCCTACCAACAGACCCGTTACCAGTTCAGAGCCCTCCCGTTCGGACTGTCATCTGCGCCGAGAACATTCACAAAGATTCTTGTCCCTTTGGTGGCGAACCTCCGCAAGGAGGGCATTCGCCTCTATCCATATCTCGACGATCTGCTGTTAAGGGTGCAGACCCGTGCCAAGCTCCAGAGGGACCTCGACAGAACCATCCAGTACCTGGGAGCCCACGGGTTCTTGGTAAATCGGGAAAAGAATCACCTGGAACCGACTCACAAGATCGAGCATCTCGGGGTATGGATAGATACTACCTTAGGAGCCGCCTTCCTTCCCCGTGACAGACAGGAAAGGATCAGACAGAGGGTGCGCCTTCTAGGGTGTCAGAAGAGGGCAAGGCTGAAGAGTTTGGCTCAACTTCTAGGTCTGTTGGTGTCCTGCACGAAGCAAGTTCAGTGGGCAAGATTCCACCTTCACCTCTTGCAGTGACTGCTGAGACCTTTTCAGCAAGAGCTCACCAACAGCTTCAATCCAAGGGTCAGAATTCCAAGGTGGCTTCCAAAATTAATGTCTTGGTGGTTAGACCCAGCCATTTTCCTAACGGGCGTTCCACTAGAGGAGCCAGAAAGAGTGGTCCTAACAATGGACGTGAGCTTGAAGGGATGGGGAGCACACGTGGGCTCTGTATCTGTACAGGGCCTCTGGACCCAGCAGGAATCGAGGCTCAGCATCAACGTTCTGGAGCTGACCGCAATCCATCATGTACTTGGGCAGCTGTCAAGCAACATCGGCAAGTCCCATGTTCTGGTGTACACCGACAATACAACCGCGAAGGCTTATGTCAATCACCAGGGGGGCTCCAGATCCAGACACTTACACCAGGAATCAGTACGGCTCCTCAACATAGGCGGAAAAGAACCTGTTATCATTGAAGGCTCTCCACATAAAGGGAACGCAGAACATCCAGGTGGACTGGCTGAGTCGCCAGTCAGTAGATCCGCATGAATGGAGCCTCCATCCAGAGGTATTCAAGACACTGACTGTGAAGTTCGGTCACCCACGCATCGACCTCTTTGCCACGAATCAGAATCGTCAAACTCCTCGTTACATGGCAAAGTCAAGGGATTTTCAGGCGGAGACCATAGATGCTCTCAATCAGACCTGGCCTCGAGGCCTGCTTTATGCCTTTCCACCGACGCCTCTTTTGACCCGCACAATAGCGAAGATTGTTCAACAGGGAGCTCACGTAATTGTAATTGCCCCTGGTGGCCGAGAAGGCCTTGGTTCTTGGACTTGGTGGACTTGAGTCTGGAACCTCCTCTTACCCTACCACTCCGTCCAGATCTTCTAACCCAGGGACCCCTTCTATGCGATTCGATTGCACTACTAAGACTAACAGCATGGCACTTGAGTGTACAGCACTAAGAAGGGCAGGTTACTCTGAGGCTGTACTTACCACCCTGCAGCAAGCTAGGAGGCCAGCGACTAGGAGGTTGTATGCGGCCACCTGGAGGGTTTTTGCTCTTTGGGCTGCTAATAGGGGATTAGATCCTTGCCTAGCTACGGTTCCTTCCATCCTCCAATTTTTGCAGGAGGGGTTAGACAAGGGATTGAGGCCTAATACCTTGGCCCGCCAGGCAGCCGCCATTTCTTCAGTCTTACAATCTTTTTCAAATAGGAGATTTTTGCCACACAAACACATTAGACAGTTTATTAAGGCTGCTAGGAACATCAGCCCCCCGGTAGTACATAGGTGTCCTTCGTGGAGCCTTAGCTTAGTGTTAGATGCCCTAACTGGACCTCCGTTCGAGCCCCTCAAGCATGTTTCTCTTTACATGCTGACTCTTAAAGTAGTTTTTTTGGTAGCTGTTACCTCGGCTTGGAGGGTCTCAGAGTTAGGAGCTTTGTCCATGGAAGAGAATTATTGTTCTTTCCAGGAGCAGTCAGTTACTCTCAGGATGGATGAGGCTTTTATCCCAAAGATTAATTCGGCTTTTCATAGGTCTCAGGAGCTAATTTTACCATCTTTTTGCCCGAAGCCGGTTCACCCTAAAGAGAAGGTGTGGCACACTTTAGATGTCCGGAGGGCCTTAAAGATTTATTTGAGAAGAACCAGAGGAATTCGCTCTTCCTCGGCTTTATTTATCAATATCAGGCCTGGTTATGGGGGAAAAAAGGCTTCTAAGACCCTAATTTCTAAATGGGTCAGGCATTGCATCATTGAAGCCTACAAGGCTAAGCACAAGGTCCCGCCCTTACAGATCTGGGCCCACTCAGTGCGGGGGGCGGCTACCTCCTATGCCTTCAAGGCTAGAGCTTCATACGAGGAAGTGTGCAGGGCGGCTACTTGGTCATCCCTGCATACGTTTGTCAAGCACTACAAGTTGGATCTTTTCAGATCTGCTGAGGCAGCGTTTGGCAGGAGGGTGCTGCAGGCAGTTCTGGAGGCTCCCGGGGCTGTTTGCTCCCACCCTTAAGGTATTTGGGCTTGGGTACATCCCAACGGATCACTGACAGGAGACAGACGGAGAAACAAAAATTGGTCACCTACCTCGGTGAATTTGCTTCTCGCCTGTAGTCCTGTCAGTGATCCGGCCCTCCCTGTCAAACAGCATACAGTTAAGTAGAAAGTTCTCCTGGGGTTTTTTAAAAGAAAAAGTTTAGGAGCTGTAATTTAGTGGTTCTGTTAGGAAAGAAGTTCGCTGTTGCACTCTCCCTGATTCACCTTCTGGTGGTACTCATCGTTCTCGGGGGGGTGGGGTGTTCCTGCTAACGTTGTGTTAAGTACTTCTAGAGGTGGAGACGTCCTCGGCTTTGATATGGACTGACAAGATGGCCGGGGGCAGCTCCACGCATGCGCAGAAGGCTTCTTTCTTCTTCTGCCTCCTGACAGTCATCCGCGGAGCTACCCAACGGATCACTGACAGGACTACAGGCGAGAAACAAATTCACCTAGGTAGGTGACCAATTTTTGTTTCCTTCCCCGGCTGGAAGGAAACAAGTAGGACTTGCAGTCGGGCTTGAAACCACCATCAATTTCAAGCTGGGGAAGTGCTTCCCAACTTGAAATCGACCTAGGTGGGATGATTGCCAGGAGCACAGTGCTGTTCTTCCTGGCAAGGATACCCCATACTGTCCTCTGGACTATTTCAAGCCAGGTCCAGACTTGAAATAGACCAGTGCAGAGCATGCAGCCAGCCATCGTCCCCTTCCCACTGGGCTCCTTCCAGGCGAAGCCCAGTGGGAAGAGGACCAGCTGGGGCCATGTGTGCAGAATGTGAGTGTGGGTGACACTCACCTGAATCCTCACCTATTAGGTGCTAACACCTCCCGGATGTGCGACACTCACAGCCCGCACACAGGTCTGTTGTTTCCTTTGTTATCAACTTAAGTGATGGCATTATATCTCCTTGCCAGTTCATGCTCTTGAGCTCCGAACACACAGGCAGAACTCAGTTCTTCCTATACTACTGCTCTTAATATCCCTATACATAGCGTGGCCAATGGCCATATCTAGGTAAGGAGTGGGTGCAATTCCATCCTGGGCATTCCAAGATCAGGGTTGTTGGTCAGTTTCAGACATCCTGATTTCTCGGTCTTTAAGGCACATTGCAGTCATGTTTCATAAGCTTTCTACCAGAAACATGAAGGTAGAAACCTGCTCTTATAAAAACTTAAATGATTGTGATTTTTCAAACTGGGACTTTAAGAAAACCTCTAAAATTGCCAGGGTTTTCAGTTCTAGGGTCGAAACCTAAACATGTTAAGTATTTAAAGCCCTTAATGAAGCACATGTATAACTGTACTCAGGATTGGAGCCTTGCTCCTTTGCTAGTTTGGTTCCTATGTGTTCTGGAGGTTATTTGGGGCACTTACATTATGAAGCAAAAGGCTTTGGCAGCAGCTGTGCATTGATATTTCAAGCTGGCTTAATTATAAAGCCTTGTAAGTGGTCCTTCCGGCACCCAGCGTAAGTCACTGCTGGATCCGCTGCCCACTCCAGTCCAAACATTGTTGCAACCACTCTTCTCTCACCAGAATGTACTTTATTTCCAAGTTTTGCAAGTCCTTATATAATACACTTCCTTTGGGGTTTTATGGGCACCTGTTATGTAAGCCCCCTGGCCTGGCCCATTCAGCCAATTTCCCTTCTGCATTGAAACCACTGGCCTGGTCCCTTGCCAGCTGGTTTCCAGGGGTAGCACTGCAGTCCACAGGTCTGGTTCCCTGTCCCCCTTCTGCTGGACATTTAGGCAAGCCCCCTCAGAGGCAAAGCCCTCTGGCTCCCTGCCCTCACTGGTGGTTCCCCTACAAGCATTCCATCTCTAGTTTTCATAGCTTGGGCTCAGCTGGCTTACAGAGGTAAACCTAGCTGGAACCACTCAGCTACTCTAAATTGTCTTCTTAGCCACATGGCCATTTAAAGGGCCACATGCATTTTGGAACCTGGCTCACTCTGTTAGGGCTGCACCCCTCTGTCAGCATGCAGCCTTGAACCCTTGGCCCTGGAGCTGGGTGCTGGCTGTCTTCCCCTCTTTGCCACCACCTGGCTGGTTTGGGGTGTGTTACCTTCCCTGTGTGTGCTTTGTTTCCTTTTCTTTCACCTCGTTAGTAGCCCTGCCCACCAGCTTCCTGATTGGTCCCAGCCTGCTTTATAGGACTACTGGGACCCAGAGGAAGTTGACAGAACATCTGCTGCTGTCTCTCCTTTACTCTTGCTCTGGACCACACTCCTGGATCCTCTGCCCAGCATGGTATTTCTCTGTAGTAGCTTGTAGTTGGTGTCTTGTGTCCTTGTCTCCCTCCTTCCTGTTCCTCTGTGGGTTGTTAGATCTTCGGTACTGTCTGGTCAACCTCCCCTGTGCCTTCCATTCCTGCATGGTCTTGCTCCTCCTCTGTGCCTTGTACTCCCATGTGGCCTCGCTCCTCCCCTTGAGCCTTGTACTCCTGTGTGGCCTCACTCCTCCCCGTGAGTCTTTCTTTCTTTCTGTTTATATGCCACCCTTCCCATAGAGGCTCAGGGCAGTTAACAATTAAAAAATAATAACAATAAAATCCCAACAATAAAAACTTCCACTCTCCTTTCAAAACTCTTATCCTCCTCCACAACCCTACCCAAAACCCCAACCAACCCCTATCCCCGCCCACCAAATGCTTTTTCAAATAAAAACGTTTTACACAGCCTCCAGAAGATGCTCGGGCTCAAGCAAAGTTCCTAGGGAAGGGAGTTCCACAAAACTGGGGCAGCAACAGAGAGCACCCTCCTGTGCACCTCCACCCCAATGGTAAGGGTAACAGATGGAACCTGCAAGAGGGCAAACTTGGCTGACTGTAGGAACCACAATGGAACCTGGTAGGACAGGCGATGTTTCAGATATATGGGTCCCAGAGTGCTGATGTCTTGAAAGGTCAAAACCAGCACCTTGAATTGTGTCTGGAAAGCTAGGTAGCCAGTGCAGACTTTGGAGCACCGGTGTAATGTGCTGCCGGTGACCCGTCCCTAAAAGGAGCCGAGCTTCCACATTCTGCACCAGCTGCAGATTCCAAACAGTCCCCAAGTGCAGCCCCACATAGAGTGCATTGCAGTAAGACCAGAACTGAATCAGAAAGAAAAGGCTGCAGCTTTCTCGACAAATGATGGTAATGAAAAGCACTCCTGGCCACCACCACCACCACCTGGTATTTCAGGCACAGCAAGGAATCCAAAAGCTGGACTCCATTAATAACAGGTGTCCCAATCCCCTCCCAAGTCACAAGACTGGCCAACCATAATCACTTCAGTGAATGCCACCAGCTTTTCATTACTGAGCAGTCCAAAGGCGGCTGTAGTTTAAGTGTCGTCTCTCCAGGGCAGGCTGCATGAAAAAGAATTATTGTTCCCATGATAATGCCCAAGTTCTGCATATGCAGGAAATATATTATTGGCATTTTTGCTGTAGCACTTCATTGTAACCTTATATCTAACTTGCAGTTCACAGTCATTGCTAGCTCTTATCTTGTTTACAACTTCCCAGGTTTCTGCCTCCCACTGAATATCTTTCCTACTGGTGGTTAGCCCCCAAATGTAACTTCTATTTTTCCAGGTTAAATCTCATTCTGCTCATACTTCTAGCCTCCCTTAGGACTCTTTATATTATTTCTCTGTTCTCCCTGGTGTTTGCAACACTTTCCATTTCAATATAAGCAGCAAATTAAATTAGAATGCTATTTGCCCCCTCTCCCTAATTTTAATGAAGATGTTAACAGGATGCCCTATGGAACCAGAGAAAATGCATTAGGAGCACACTGTATGTAATACATTACAAATTAATATTTAATGATACAATGCATATTTAATTATAGCACTTTTTGTAGGCCACTCCCCATTCCTATTGTAAAATAGACCGAGAGATAACACTTAAAAAAAATATGCTATAGTGATGCTAAGGCCTCATTGACAGTTAAAGAATCAAGCAAAACATGCAAGGGATGCTAGATGTACTTGGAATCACCATAGAAAGTGTCTGAAGTCTCTTCTTGAACCAATCACAACTATCCTTACATCTAACTGTAGGCTGGACCTTGCTGCTTATAGGATTTAGCCTCATAACAGAAGTGTGAGATGAGCCTCTCTGCTGAGCACCAATATTTAACATCCGTGCTGGATGCATCCGTGCAGACCTACACTGCTTGCCAACATTACACAGTCTCACATTGTTATTTTTTTAATCTTTTTTTTAAAAATATTTTTATTTATAAACTTTTATCATTTACATTATAATACACTAATTATACCGATCATAATGAAAAATACCTGTACAATAGAACCAAAAACAGCAGTTATGATCAGATAATGCATGTCATATTTTAAACACAAAAACATTTATTTATTTATTTTAAAAAAAAACCAACGTAGAAAACAAGGACCCCACACACAAAAAGTCAGATTTTCTCTTGTCACGACTTGGCACCAATATATTATGTTAGAGGAGCTGATGACGATCTACCTTCCCCTCTTTTTTTTCATCCAGGACAGTTATCACTGGCAACCAGGTTTCTTCGAAGTTATGCCTATTGTTCTGAAGCTCTGCATGAAGCATTTCCATCGAGTATAAGAACCATAGCTTTTGGTACAGTTCTTCCATATTGAATTCTTCAGATCCTTTCCAGTGTTTGGCGATCAGCGAAATTGCGGCCAAGCATATAACCTTACAAGAGCTCTGAAATTGTAACACATTTTCTGTATTGGGATATAATACAGACCAGGGAAAGGTTTCCAATATTTACAGTTAAAAGGACTTGCAACTACGGCCCAGAATGTAGAGAGTTTTAGTAGAGAGCCATACAAGTTAGAAAAATTACTGTTCAATAGGAGTGAAACCTCGGGCCGTTTAGGTAAAATATATAAAGCTCTAAAAGAGATTAGTTATTTTTTTTATCTAACGTGAGATTGTGTAATGTGGGAATGCTCTTTTCCTCAGTCGTTAGTGAAAATAACAGTAGTTTCATCACGCATGACAGGGCTGAAAATCCAGCCCTCTTGCTCACATGAGTTGAAATTAACATTACTTTTGAATGTGTGCATGTAACTTTAACATTAATTAAACACTGTCAAATTTTGACAGGGTTGTGTCCCCTTTGCTGAGCACTGCTAGCCAGTCATGGATCCTCCTTCCCTTCTCTCTCTGCCAGAAACTAGCAGAGTTTGGCAAAGGGGCTTTGCCTGGGCACCACTTCCCACGGGGATTCCCTGGTGGGGGAGGAGTTGGGGACCCATACCCCAATTCCCCCCACAGGGAACACCCTAGGGAAGCAGTGCCCCAGCAAAGCCCCTTTGCCCAGTGCTGCTAATGTTGAGCGGGGAGAGAAAGGAAGGGGGGTCCATGACCGTAGCGCATAAGACAGCAACTGCAGAATGATAAATTCAGCACTGCCACTGAAATTCAATATTCCTGTTTCTGCTACCATGAATTCAAATCATTATTTATAGAAGTTATGGAAGCTTTCCCTGATGGGGGATTTCCCCCTCCCCTCCATTGCCTAATGAGGGATGAGAAGTGCAGGGTATTTACCACATCTGCATTATCAGGAACAGGAAACAAATATGGGTGGTAACAGATGTCTCATGGTGACGTCTGTCCCAACCTGGGTAGGAGGGTTTCCCCTGACTGGGTACACTCTGGTTTGTTTCTGTGGCCTCCCCCGGCCAGTGAGTGGGAGTGAGGAGCAATGTGCGGCTGCTCAGTTACGTTCCCAATGTCATGCCGGCCTCACACCGTGACGGACACCCATGGCTACCTATTACATGCAGCCATGGCTTGCCAAAATGGCAACCTCCCCGACACTGGTAGGAGCTGGGCCAGGAACACATGTTCTCGCACACTCTACCCCAGCTAGACAGGAGCTGGGCATGGACTTTGGGCTCACATTTCATGTTTGAACTGGGCACCCATCTGGTGGGCCCAGAACAAATGTTACAGCGTGAAGCTGGGCTTAATTGAGTTTAGCTGGACCAGCAACAATGTTTGTTTTTTACACCCAATGCTGGTCAGATGGGTCTCTAATCTAGGTATGTGTCAGTCTTGGCTCTTGAAGACTGGATAACAAACTGATTTAGGTGGCTTTTTTAAGAACTAGGGTAAGTCAGATCCTGTTGTATTTGTTCTTCCTTTGGACCAGGCACCAAATCCAGCTTTATCTTCACCAATGATTACAATCCCCATCAGCGAAATTATTTTCTCACAGCACTAAAAGTGTCAATAATCTTTGGCAGTCAAATGTATAAATCATTACTCAAAGGCAGTAGCTGAAATGAACTCTTTTCCCACGTGTGAACTTCTGGTAATGAGCAGTTAGATCAATAATCCTAGCCATGTCTCCCAAGGTTTCACCCAATGAACAGGAATATCAGAAGGCATCAAGGCTGAAGCTATCAACCTGACATGTGGGATTTCATCGGTGAGTCGTGGGAGAGAGGCTGTTTTTATCTTGGTTTTGAAGAAGTATGTCTCATTGGATGAACTGGAACTGCAACATTAAAAGCGCTGAAGTTGTGAGGGTCTCAACATGCTCTGAGGATGGATGTTTTGAGGCAAATAAGGCAGACATTTTCAAAAAAGCTAGTGATAGAAGATCTGTAGCACCTAATGAGGAACTAGGGCTGCTTGCCCACATTCAGGTTTTCGCATGAAAACAGAGCTAACATGAGATTGCAGCATGACTGCATGCCCACATTAATTTAATCTGTGGTTTGGATCCATTATTCAAAATACGGAATTCATGCTCACATTACCCCTGCCAGGGGGACACTACGGGGATCCCTGGGGTGTGTGTGTGTGTCGGTTGGGGACCCGTTCTCCAGTGCCCCCCCACCAGGGAACCCCGTAGTGTCCCCCCCAGGGGTTTCCTGGTGGGGCTAATGTGAGTGCCCAGGTAAAACCCTTTGCCAAGCACTGCTAACAGGGTGGAGAGGCATGGATCCTCCCTCCCTGCCCAACACTAATAGCCGCGCTGGGCAAAGGGATGGGGGTGGGGGTGGTGCTTCTCTAGGGGTTCCCTGATGGGGGAAAGATTGGGAACCCATACCCCAGCCCCCCTAGGGAATTGTTGCCAGCCCCCTTTGCCCAGCGCTGCTACTAGTGTTGGGTGGGGAGAGAAGGGAGGGAGTTTCCATGCCTCTCCACCCAACTAGCATCCCTCTGCAAAGGGGCTTTGCCTGGGTGCCTCTTCCCACCAGGGAACACCCCCTAGGGAAGCAGCGCCCAGGCAAAGCCCCTTTGTCTAGCGTGACTAGAGGCTTGAATCCTTTAACTGCAAAGCAGGAAAAGTGTGTGTGTTTGTGCGTGTGCCTGTGTCCTGTAGCTCTTGGCCATATGAACATTTTGGTATGCGCCTACAGCTCTTAGAACTGGGAACTTTGGCAACCCCTTGCATAAATTGTTCTTCTGTACAACTTATGCTGCCAGGAAATCTTTGAATGCAGTGCTTCATGAATTATATCCTCTCCATAGCCAGACTTCTCTGGTTTCCCAAGCGGAGACAAGGTGAGATTATATACCAAATAATCTCACCCTGGGAATTCTGAGCAGCCACCTGTGGTATTAACCACTACCATTTGCAACATGTTGGCTGCAATCCCAATCTTTGTGGGTGTCACTGCATGTGCTCATGGCCACATAATTTGCACGCGGGTCACAGGCCCGCATCGTGTGTGTGTGCGATTTGCACGTGCTTATGCGTCGCATGTGCGGTCCATGGGGCTTGGGGGTCGGCTGTATTGAGAATCAGCCTGGGTCTATATGCAGCTATTGGAATCAAATGCTTTCTCCCAAGTTTCAATCACTCAGTTTATTAAAACTGATTGACTTTTGCCATAATCCTTGAGGAATAGGAAAATGTCCAGGTAGGAAAATACAATCACATTAATACATGGACAATAATGTCTCTATAGAAAACAGAAATACATAGTGGATTGGCGAAAGAACATCCTCTAAGCTGTAATCATAATAAATAATACTTAGGCCCAACAATAATAAAATAATAATATTGTATCTTCATCCTAACTCTTAGGGGGAAGATGAGAGCAAACAATCTTATCTCCTGTACAATGTTTTAACAAGATTATTAGCCTATCTTGGGCCTCACCCCTGAAATACAATACCCAAAGATTACATATTAATTAAGAAAGAGACAGCAAAAATTTGCTACAGAGTTCTTCCTCTCTAAATGCAAAGAAAGCTAGCCTAGTTAGGAAAACATGATTATCCTTCTGTAAAATCCTCACCACTTTATCCTGTTTATTAAAAGCAGTTAATTCAGGTGGGAAGGGGAAAATATATTTATACCTAGCAGCTTGGTACAATGGACAGTTCAACATATAATGAACCATGTCCTCCAAGCTCTCTGGGCATCTTGGACAGCATCTCTCAGATTGAGAGATCCCCTCTCTATGGGTACTTTCAGACATGACGCTAACCACCCTTTAACCACACTTGGTGGTTATTTATGCATGTTGCAGGGCTGTATTGGTGCCCTATGCAGCCCCGCAACATGCATAAATAACCACCAAGGGTGGTTAAAGGGTGGTTATTGTCATGTCTGAAAGTACCCTATGTCCTTTTAACACTGCACTGGGCATCAATTCAAATCTGAGTTGGGTCACAGCCCTTCGCAAATTCCAGTTCAAGTCTAATCTCGGATACTTTTCCATACCCCAAGAATATTTTACCATGATATAAAGAGGAACTAATCAAGAGAATCTTACTGCGGCGAGGTCATTCTGCTTCGCCATATCTTGTAATTGCTGTACCATAGATAACGTGTCTTTATTTGTAAAAAGACGTTGACTGCTAGAGATGAAAAATAAAAATTCACCTAGACCTGCTGTTGGAGCGTATAGTTAACAAAGGCCAGCCAAGGTGATTGTCTAGATGGCTCAAAATTCATATCTTCAATAAGACATAATTTTACTAAGGGGGGGGGGGTACCACAATATTATCCAGAATTTTAAGAGACATATAATTACAGAGTCCAGCCCTGTTTCTAGTCTTAGAAAAGAAGCCGGAAGGGTGGGGGGAAGAACCCAAAAGAAAATGCAGAAACTTGTTCTGGGGGATGTCTATATCCTCTTTCCCTGTGTAGCCCCAAATTTCTACACCATAGCGGAGCTGGGAGTTGACCGTAGCCTCATATGCCTATAAAGGAGTCTGGACTGAGCATCTAGCAACTGGGGCATCAAATGTCCTGGCTACCCAGGCTGATTGAGGAGCTTTAGTCTTGACTGATTGTAGGTGACATTTTCAGCCCATATCAGCAGATGACCAAACTCCAAGATATTGATAAGATTTAACCACCTTTCATCCCTCATTAGCCTTACTGGGAATTTTTCCTGTCACACCGATTACAACCGAGCACAAGGCCACTTGTCATCAACTATGCCTTGCTGCACTTCATACCATACTGTGCCAGTTGAAACTGGAAAAAGAACCTACTTTGCAGGCCTGAGTCCATAGACTTTGGTATACTCTCACAATGGAGAGAATAACTGCCGATCTTCATGGCGTCCTTGATGGTTTTTACACAGTTTGGCTTAAGTGTTGGGAAATTATTCACGCCTTAACAGATGTTACCTCTAATTCTCCTATGATATGTTTCTCAAAAATTTGAACCATGCTTCGCCATCGGCTTCCCCCGACCCCCACCTCACCTGTTGCCTCTCAGTACTGTGCTGTTGGATTTCTCATTTGTTCGTCTGACATTGTACCATACTCCTTTTCTATTTTAATCTTGGTAGATAGGTTTTCTTTTTTCTTTTATTTTCATTTTTAGTTTTATCTGATATATTTTGTTGATTATTGTTCATATTATTGAGATGCATAAATATTTTTCTCTTATGTACTCAGTGTACTATTTCCATGAAGATGTATAAACTATGTATAATACTCGAAGAAACGGGGTTGTCCCACGAGTATTTGAACTTATATAATTATGCTTCATGGAAAGATTTGTAAACATCCTTAATAAAAGATTTAACCACCTCTATTTTATTCTATGCCATCCACCAAGTATGTTTATTAGTCCCTGTACCCCAGGCCATGATTTAGTCTTGTTATAATTAACCCAGAGTTCACTAAGGGAACATAATTCTTCAAATTTGGTGATGGCCCTCTCCCAAGGAACTTGAATAGGAAATCCAGGGAATTCTGTTATTTATTATTTATTAGATTTATATGCTATTCTATCACTAAGGTTCAGGCTGGTTTACAATAAGGAAATATAAATAACAAATATAAATCGCATATACAACCACCCCAATCTAAAATCTCCCACATCACCCCAACTCTCAGGGGAGTCTCCTTTTCCCACACTCCATAATCTTTCCACCTCTCCTGTACATGCCCCATCTCCCAAAGAAGGATTATGGTGGCCAAATTCCTCCCACCCAACCATTTCTGTAAAACCCCATACTATCCACTTTCACTCATGGGGAAGTCCCATCACCATCTGAACAGCCTTTCAGACACATACCCCTCACCCACTCAAAGAAAGGCTGTAACTGTCCCCAACTCCCATCTGCCCCACAATACAAATAAGAAGCCCCAGGTACCAACATCCTACAAGATTCTAATCCCCCTTTCCCCATTGCAATACAACACAAACCCCATCCCATATCATAGCAAAATCTAAGGCCCTTAGTTGCGGACCACGGCTGCGTAGGGGTGGGTATGCGCACCACAGCATAGGTAGCGCAAGGGTGCTGGCACACCCCCACACATCCCCATGCATGGAGCAACCTCCATTTTCTCTGCTTGCGCCGTATGTGGGTATGTGAGTGGGGTGTGTGGGTGTGAGTGGCTATGCATGTTTCGTGGGAGCATGCACGCACCCCACTCACCAGCCACGGGATTTACACGAGATGGTACCACTCATGCCCACGCAGATCCGCTGCGTGGGCATGAATGGTACCATTTCATGTAAAAAGTGTCTATGAAGTGATGAAGCATAATGCCCTACTGCCACTACCAGCCACTTAATGTGCACCAAATGCACCGCACTTTGCCGACCTCCTGCAGGGCTAGCAGCCGTAGGGACAGTCTCAGTTGTAAATTCGTCTTCGGTTTATTTTTGTCTCATTTCCCTAAGTTTCTGGATTTAAATGCAGATTTCTATTACAGATCCGTATTTAAAGCAATAAAAAAATTACTGCACATGCGCAAAATGGCCACCGGAATGTTCTTTGCAGGTGTACCCTTTTTTAAAATGTTGGTGGCAGCATTGCCATCATTTTGGAAAAGGGCAGCTGGTCTGTGCATGTGCAAAAAGGCTGCTGCCACAGAGGACACAGTCCTATTTTGGAGTGTTGACCCATCGTTTGTGAACCTCTACTCTAATCCTACAAACATTTTCCCCGTTCCCTATGAACATATTCATAAACTTGGCATTATACAGTTTTCTTCTTTAAGCATAATATAAAGTTTATCTTACTGGTTTTATTTCTTTTAATTCCTTTGGTTTCTGCAAACACTACTGTGTTACTAATGCTGAAAGGACATGTCCGAAGGGATTTCTGATTGCATTTTTTTTAATGAATCTTCAGGCCTTTGGATAGCACTTGTCATGCCTCGTACAATCTGAACTAGACTTCAGTGGTGTCACTTTTTGGACAGATGCAAGATAACCATCCTACACACATTTGTGGAATAATCATTGTTGCCTACATTTATTTTACCTCAGTGAGGAATTCCTTTTCAGGGTTCCAGTACTGCAGGAATTACCACGCCTGTCCTTGAATCTGGATCCCTCGAATTTTACTTCCGTTAACAATATACAGATTTTTATTTATTTTTTTGCCTTACAGCAGCTTTTGCTGTATGAAGATTCATCAGTAAGATAAGTCGTGACATTAAACATTATTTTACTTTCTATGAAGCATAAGGTGTTAGACTAACAATTTTGTGTCTTTTTGTCCTAATGCAACATTGTATTTTAAACTAATATAATTCATATGCCATTCTCCTCACAGATGGATGGATTTTCTAATTTCTCTAAATTCCCACCTAAATGTATGTCAATTAAGTGCCAGGCTCTTCATGAGAATTTCTATTGCAATTACAGGGGGAGATGGGGGGGAATCTGTAAATTTTTTTCATCTTATAAGGGTGAAAATAGACATGACGCTAACCACCCTTGGTGGTTATTTATGCATGTTGCAGGGCTGTATTGGTGCCCTATGCAGCCCTGAAACATGCATAAATGNGCTGTATTGGTGCCCTATGCAGCCCTGAAACATGCATAAATGACCACCAAGGGTGGTTAAAGGGTGGTTAGCATCATGTCTGTTTTCACCCTAAGTGTCCTATCCTTACACATACTACCATAAATAATATTCTTGCCCCCATGCTGCATCTTTTCTGGGATCTTTTACATTTTTAGTAAAATAGAAAACTGTGAAATTTCAACTTTGCTGTATTTCTGTATTTCATTTTAGATTATCGACATAATGGAAGAGATCTTCAGAGTTCAACATTATCAGTGCCAGAACAAGTGATGTCGTCCAATCACTGCTCTCAGTCAGGGTCTCCTCACCGTGGAGATAGTATAGGACGGACTAGATCGTGGTCTCCTAGTGTCCCTCCTCCACAAAGGTAAGTCACTGTGTAGGTTTAATGTTTGTGAGCATAAGAAACGAAGTACTCTGGAAATCTACAAAGATGTCAGATGTAGCTTCCTGAATTCAAGAAAGAAAATGAATGACAGAAGTATATTATATTAATAATTATTAGTATTGGTATTATTATTTATATAGTGACAGCAATATACCTGGTGCTGTGCAATCAATAGTTATACACCGGTCCCTACCCCAAGGAGCTTACAATCTAAGAAAGAAAAGGGAGAGGTGAACATAGGGAGAGACAAGCATACATTCATAAAGTTGAGAAGTTGTAGGTGCATGCACTGGAAGAGAAAGATTCTGGGGGAGGAAAGAGGAGGCAATTTTCTCCTCAAACTGAACTAGGGAAAGCCTGACAGAAGAGGCAGGTTTTCAGGAGGGATTTGAAGGTTGGGAGGGAGCAGAATAAATGTGTCCCGGGAGAGTGTTCCAGGCATGGGGGGCAGTAAGGGAGTTACAAGCAGGTGAGGGTGGTGGCAGAGGAGGAGCGAAGCTTCTGCAAATGTGGCAGGACATAAGTGTGGAGAGAAAGGGGGAAGAAAGGCCATGAAGAGCCTTGAAGGTGAAGACAATAAGCTTGTGCTGAATATGTTAAGCCACTGAGAGCCAGTGTAGGGCAGAGAGGAGGGGCTGTGAACATGGTCAAAGCACCAGACAAGGTGGATGATGTTGAACAGAAATGATGGGGGTGAGATCAAAGCAAGCGAGACCAGCAAGGAAGAAGCTGCAGTAGTCAAGGTGAGAGAGGTCTAGAGCATGGACTAGAGTTTAAGCAGTGGAAATAGTAAGGCAAGGCTGGCTTTTTGCAATGTTATGCAGAGTGAAGTGACAGGACTTAGCAACAGCCTGGATTTGAGGCATAAAGGAGAGGGAAGAGTCGAAAATGAATCCCAGGCTATGTGTCTGAGGGACAGGCTGGATGGTGACATGCTCAAAGGAAACAAGGGGAATGTTTGGGGGGAAAGATGAGGAGTTCAGTCTTGGCCATATTAAGCTTGAGTTGGCGATGAGACATTCAAGCAGAGCTATCAGAAACACAGTCTGCGATACAAGACTGGATGGAGGGGGAGATCACAGGAGCAGAAAGAGAGAGAGAGAGTGGAGTGTCCTCGACATACAGGTGATACTGGAAGCCATGAGTTTCAGTGAGTTTATCCAGTGAAAAAGTGTCAAGGGAGAAGAGGACCCAGGACAGTGCCTTGGGGAACTCTCACAGATAGGGTAAGTGACACAGAGGAGATACCAGGAAGAGAGACACTGAAGGAGCGGTTCGACAGCTATGAAGAGAACCAGTTGAGAACAGAGTCCCAGAAACCAAGGGAGTGAAGTGAATCCAGGGGGGCGGCAACCATGATCAACGGTGTCAAAGGCAGCCGAGAGATCAAACAGGACCAGCATGGAACAGAGGCCCTCAGACTTGTCTAAGAGTCATTGGTGATGTTAGTAAGGGCAGTCTCAGTCGAGTGGAGGGTGGTAATAGTAACTGAGATCTTTTTGAAATACTGAAGGAATTAAAAATGCAGATTTATTTATAATAGTTATGTATTGACATTTCTTCACTTATCTTTAAATTAGAATAAAATAATAGAGTATATTGCAATCAAAGCAAGAAAGAGTTCTCCCAATTATTATTCATTTATCAAAAGTATTTACCAAATTAAAAGTTTATGGTGTTTATTGATTGATTTACAGTTTAAAATTAATTACCTTTTCAATGGCCATTTCCCACCATTTTATCAGTGAATAATCTATGTATTTTCACTGTGTTTTTAAAACCTTTACAACCACACTTTTTTGGAGAAAAAATATAAATAAAAGAACATAAATCCCTCCCCCACCCCCCAGCTACTGACAAGTATGTATTCTGTGAATGATGAGAGAAATTACTTTTACAACATTGGAAATACTACATAAGCTCTTCACAACCTTGCTCCCCCCTACCTCTCTGCACTTATCGCCCTCCATACTTCCTGTCTCTTATACACATCTAGATGTGTATAAGAGACAGCTTCCACACCTTCCCTGCTCCCCTAAGCGCCTTCGTCCCTTCTCACTTGCTGCCCCCCATGCCTGGAACTCCCTCCCTGTCCACATCCGCCTTGCCCCCACCCTTCATACCTTCAAATCTCTCCTTAAAACTCACCTCTTCCGCTCTGCTCTGTCTGACTCTTTATCCTGCTGAGCCACTATTCCTATACCTACGATCTGTTTACCCTTATCCTTGCCACATGGACCTGCCTGCTGTCATTCTCATCGTAACCAAGCCAAGTACGTGCACTTGAGACCTCGCATCTTCCTGAATGTTAGACCCCTTGTCTCTCCCTCTGTTCCCCTTCCTATGTCTCTCCCCCAGCTCCTGTCGCTCAGATTGTAAGCCCTAGGGGCAGGGACCGTGTCTATTTTATTACTTTGTAAAGTGCCATGTACACTGCTGGCGCTATATAAATGTTTGTTAATAATAATAATAATAACATAAGAAAAATCTTTAGCACAAATACTGCCTTAGTGGTGGTAATTTTCTGCAGAAGATGGGAGAGGGAGATGGGGTGGGGAGCAGAGTGGATTTCCTCTTAATGGTCAATTGATTGTGGGATCTTGTAGCAAGTCCTATGCTTAAGGATGCATAATGCTTTCCATTATAAAAGATTCTTGCATCATCTTTTTGAGAGACTTGTAATACTGTTATTGTTTGCAATAGCATTTTGATATCTGCATGCAGCATCCATTTGGATACAGAATCACCTGATCTTTGTCCATTCATTTGAAAGTTCTTATTTACCAGGCTACCATAGATTGCACCTTCCTAATATGGCAGAAATTTGTATTTGGTGAATATTCCAATGCCCCAAATTTGATACACTAAGGCAAGTCTGGATTGATCCTTTGTTCTATGACTCAGTTCTTGAAATAGAGGACAAAATGATTCTACTTGCTGAGGCATCAGAAGTCGGGAAAGCTAAAGCAATTGCCTGTTTTTTACTTTTGGTGGAGAAGGCTGAAGCTCAAGAATCACCGAGTAAGGGGCCTAGTTTGTTATCTGCTTGGCTATGGACGTTTTTCCATTGCATTGTATTCCTTGGTTCTTGGGTTAGTTCCAGGGATATGATTGAACTACTTATTGTTTTTATCGAGTATTTATTTTATATTTTTTATTTTTGTACTCACATTTTATATTTAAATGTTTGTGGTAATACCTTTGTATTGTTTTATGTTTTTATTTTATTATTGAATTGGTATAGCATTGTTGCTGGAAACAATAAAGTAAACTAAACTATTTAGTGAGCCCTAGACCATTTTAGTTCGTTAGTGTTAGCCTATATGCCAGAAGGGAAGCCCCCTTACGTGTGCCACATTTATAGGCCATTTTTGAGCAATATAACAGTTCAAATCTTTTTTTCATGGAAGTAGTGCTTTTTACGGGATAATTCTCTGCCATTTCAGTCAATGGGAGTTTTGCCATTGACTTTAATGGCAGACAATTTGACACATAGGCTGAGATCCTGTGCCCTGTAGATCCTGTGCACACGCATGTGCATGGTTTCCGCAAGGTACAATGTGCCCGCTATGGGGATCCGTGCAGTTTCTGAGCAGCTGCGCCCATGCACGACCCCGCGGGGCATGGGATCAGCCCCACCATCTATAAAATAATACAAATAATTAGAGACCTTATAGCAACAGTATACCAACAAATCAGTGAAACTCATAAATATGTGAGAAACAGGTGTGTTAAAGCTTTTCGTTACCAACACTTTCATCATCAGAAGTTTACAATCCAGTGTACAGTATAGTTCACTCCTTGTTGTTGGGGCCAATCCTAAACCTCCACATGCACACATGCGCGGTGTGTGTGCACATTCCCCATAAAGGGGGTACATACTTTATGCACAAGGGTTGCCCACAAACTGTATGTCGTGTGTCCGGCGTGCAGGGCCTATTATTATTATTATTAGTAGTAGTAGTAGCAGCAGTTATATAGCTCAAGGATTGTACCTGGCACTGTAAAATCATTAATCAGAGACAGGCCCTGCCCCAGTGGGCTTACAGCCTAGGAAAGATGAGGGAGGGGGATGAACAAGAGGGGAACAGAGGAAGAGACAGGAATACATTTATGAAGTCAAGAAGTCACAGGTGCACATGCTTAGCTTAGTTACTTGTACTAAGATATTCATGGCTTTTCTTTCTTCAGTAGAAATGTGGAACAGGGTTCTCGAGGAACTCGATCTACTCCTGCCCATTACAATACTATGAACCGAATGGATAGACATCGTGGAATGGATGACCACTACTCCCCAGACAGAGAGAGGTAAATATCATAAAGTCATGCAGTAATCAGAAACAGTTTTATTCCATAGTAATTAAAGAATGTCCATGTAATATTTTAATTATAAACTCAGGTCACTGAAATGAAATTAGCAAATTACCTAGCCACATTGTCCCATAGATAATAATTTCCCTACCATTCTTTTTATAAATGTAAACATTGTTTAGTTTATATAAAAATGTAAATTTAAATATTGCATAGTTTGTAAAAATGTAACAGTGAGACTGCCATCTTAATTCCTCTTCTAAAGAAAAAAGAAAGCTATATGGAGTATCTTAGACAGGCAAAACGACTAGTTTTCTCTGTATTTTTATTGTATTGTGATTCTTGCTTACTTGAAATAAAGTTCTAATTTACTGTGTTAGGACTGTTCGTAGGATTTCTAAACTGGTGAAAATGGTGGCAAGTAACTAACTGAAGATAATATTTTGATTGCTGTATGCAAAGCACTTAAGAGGCAGTATCCTACACTCCGTTTCTGTGCAAAAATTTGATTGCCTTAATTGGAAATTACATATATATAGAGAAAGCAGAGTATAGCACAAACCATTATGGTCTGTTCACAGCTGTGTTAGCCATGCACCTTTTTACAATTAACTGCTGTAGCACTGTATCTGAAATCAGAATGAGCTCTGTGCTTAGAGTGTACTTTCCACCATGACACTATGACTATTTTTACCTTACGCATACACTAAGCTTCATAGCGAGCAGAGATGTATTAATCTCTCAGAATGTTAATAAAGTAAAACTGTGCCACAGGTAATAGTCGGCTAATGTAGCTCATTTTGCTTCATTATCTTAGGCATTTTCTGGCTTCAGTTAGAAAATAGATTGAGTGTTAAGTATTTCATTGACTTTAGTTAGTGAAAATAAAATTAAAAACATTTACCTCCCTGAGTTTTACAGTACTTTAGTGAATGAGTATTTCTCTCTCACCAGGTGGGGGGGCAGGCGGTCCTTAGTTGGGTTTAGTTCCTTCTCTTCAATCTCAGGCAGGATCGGGCTTTTGACTAACCCTGGTCTCAGACCCCAGAACTGTTTCTGCCTTCAGCAGAGCAGCAGGATAGTTTTCTTCTCCCTCAGGAGAAGAAATTAGGCTTTCTTTTGACTTTTTCTTTTCTTTTCTTCTTACTTTACCTCAGTTTTACCTCAGGGGAGCACCCTGCTCTCTATTTATCCCGTAGATGGAATTTTTTGTGGCCTGAGGAGCAGCTCCCTCGCCCCAGAACTTCCCCCTTTTTAGGGATGGCAGCACGGGGTTGGTAGGCTAAACATTTCAAGTGCTGGTGCCTTTCCCTTGAGGAACATGTAAGCCAGGGAGGGCGAAGGGCTTTCCAGGCCCTGAGGATCCCAGCCGCAGCCTAGGCAGGGGTGTTGGGACGAGGAGACTAGCTACTCGCTCCCCTTGGGCCAGGATCCTGCTCACGTCTCCTCTGTGGATGGCGCTGGGCCCCTGGCACTGCGGCCTATTCCCACGCTTTCTGGGAGCGGCCACCATTTTGAAATTACCTCAGCCGGTTCCATGAATACCCACCCTGGGGGCCCCCCCTCTCCTAGGCATTGCTGTCCTTTGGGGCAATGCCCAACTCCCCAAGACTGGTCTCAAGGCCAGTCTCCCTCTAGATCCTCCACCAGGGAGGCATGGCTGCAGGGCCTGGAGTTCCCATAGGCACCGCTCTAGGCAGCCTCGCCACTGCTCCAGCTCCAGCACTAGCAGGCAAAGGGCCCACAGGCGCAGATGCTGTGGTAGGAACTCTTCCTCTGCTTCCTCCTCTGCCTCTTCAGGCTGCTAGTTCAGGCTGGTGTCTGCAGGGAGGGAGAGGTTTGGGGGCAGGTTGGTGCCCGCAAGGAGGAGTGGGGCCTTCGGGCCAGGGTCCCTCCCCCAGGTCTGCAATGGCTTGTTCAGGAACTGGTCCTTAGAGGGCCTCAGGGGCTTGCTCACTTGTGGGGCCAACACCATGCAGGGATTAGTCCTGCACCCTCTTTAAGGGACCACAGTGAGGAGAGGTCCAGAGCTCCCTCCTCCCTGGTTCATAGGCCTGTTACCCCAGTCACTAGGGAAAGCACCAGTGACAGAGAGGTGCCTCTCAGTGAGCAATCTCAAACTGACACAGAGTCAATTGCCGATAATAAGGAGGAGGGAGAATTTCCAGATAAGGACACAGGGGACCCTGTCTCTAGAGCAGGGGTGAGAATTTTTCAGTCACACATTTATTTATTTATTTATTTTACTTTCAAACTTTTACTGCCCCGCCCCTCCTCCTACAGGCAGCTTGGGGCAGCTTACAATTCATAAAAACAACAACATTAAAACAACTAAAAGGAGGGAAAGGAAATAACCCCATACCCAAAAAAACCCTCCACCCCCTCACCCATTTCCCCCGCCAAATGCCTGGCAGAACAGCCAGGTCTTACAACTTCTCCAAAAAGAGGGGAGATCCAGGGCCAACCGGGCCTCCACTGGAAGGAAGTTCCACAGCCATGGTGCGGCCACTGAGCATGCCCTCCCCTGCATGGCCCCCCAGAAGACTTGGGGGACTTCGACCAGGGCACCTCCAGATAACCACAGGGGTCGATCCAGCACCCGGGGAGTGAGGCAGTCCCGCAGATAGGTAGGGCCTAGGCCATTTAGGGCTTTATAGGCCAAAACCAACACCTTGAATTGGGCCTGGAAAACCACCGGCAGCCAGTGCAGAGAGCAGAGCACTGGTGTAATATGCTCCCGGTGGTCCAGTCCTACCAGAAGACGGGTCGCTGCATTCTGCACCAGCTACAGTTTCTGAGCCATCACCATGGGTAGTCCCATGTAGAGCGCATTACAATAGTCCAATCTGGAGGTGATGAAAGCATGGATGATGGTGGCCAGGTCAGAGCCTGAGACACGGCCAAAGCCGTCGCACCAGATGTAATTGGCAAAAGGTACTCCTCACCACAGCCTCCTGGGCATCCAGGCAGATCTGCATGTCGAGGAGCACTCCCAGACTCCTTACCTGGGGTACGAATGGAGGGCAGACCCCGCCAATAATGGGGGCCACTATCTCCATCGCCTTACCCACCAACATCACCTCCGTCTTGTCGGGATTCAGCCTCAGTTGGTTAGTCCTCATCCAATCCCCCAGTCGTTAAACACTGAGTAAGCACCAAGACTGCAGGGCCTGGGTCTGTTGAAAAAGAGAGATACAGCTGGGTGTCATCAGCATATTGATGACACCACACGCTGAACCTCCTGATCACGCCGAACCTCCGGCATTGGAACAGCTTGCTGGGGGAGGCCATTGACAGGATGGCTCTGTGACACCTGCTGCCTCTGTCTCGTCACCGCAGGGTCCCTTGGTTTACTGAGGGGCTGCAGTGTATGAAGCAAGCAGGCAGGAGGCTAGAGCGATGTTGGCATCGGACTCGCTCTGACTCCGACCAACTTCTCCATAGGGCTCATAGCATCCGTAAAGTCACGCCTGGTGGAGCTGTTTTGGGTGGTGCGGGGGTTGGTCAGTCCAGCCTCCCTCCACCTGGACGGGGACTTGTCCCGGGCCCGCTGTGAGGAATTTGTCATCTACTTCACGGACAAGATCACTCGGATTCAGAGCGACTTCGACGCTGGGTTGGGGGCAGTAGGTGGAGAGTGCGAGGTGACGGAGGCCCCGTCTGGTCCAGCTTTGTAGGGGGAGTTTCAGGAAGCGACGCCAGCCGATGCGGTGGATGTCCTGGGGTCTGTGCGAGCCACTAGTTGCGAACTTGATCCTTGCCCGTCCTGGTTGGTGAAAGCCTCCAGGGAGACATTGGGGACAGTGCTGGCGAGGGTGGTTAACATGGCCCTGCAGCAGGGGAGGATGTCGCCCAGCCTCAAGGAGGCTGTGGTGCGCCCCCTGCTGAAGAAACCATCATTGGATGTGGACGCACTTGCCAGCTACCGACCTGTCTCTAACCTACCCTTTTTAGGGAAGGTTATTGAGTGGGCGGTGGCGATCCAGCTCCAGGCGCATCTAGATAGCATCGGTTTCCTAGACCCTTTTCAATCTGGGTTCCATCCCGGCTATGGCACTGAGACGGCCTTGGTGGCCTTGGTCGACGATCTTCGCCGGGAGATGGACGCAGGACATTCTACATTCCTTGTCCTGCTAGATCTCTTGGCCACTTTTGACACTGTGGACCACGGGCTACTGCTGAGATGGCTGCGTGACCTGGGGGGTCTGGACGGGACTGTTCCTGAATGGTTCCGCTCATTCCTCTCGGGAGAAGCCAGCTGGTAATTTTTTCCCCATTATTTCAAAAACAAAAATTTGTTTTTGTTATTATTTGTCATTTTCGTTATTACAATAACAAAAAAGAAAATCAAAATTTTATTTTTTGATATAATAATTAAAACAAAACACACACCCCTACTGAACAAGCACCTCAAAGCCAGACAATTCAAGATGGAGACCCTGAGATCCTTTCTCCAAGCACTACAGCTGAATGACTTTCTGGCATCTATCGACATGCAGATCAGGCTGTCTCACAGGTGTTTTCTAAAAGTTGTGTAATCCTGTCTACTCTGGCAGGGTTGGGGTTTAGAACTGGTGACCTCAGCTCCATCTGCATAAGCCTCTATTCTTTAAGCCAAAAGACCCGAGTCTCTCAGCTCTGAGAATAGCAGGCTCATGAACCTGTGAGTGATTAGTCACCACTCACACCACTAGAGGGGCCCTCTGCACCAACCCTCTCTGGGGCTCCAGTTGCATACCCTGGGAAATACTACCAATACTGAGCACTTCCTTTTGAGCCCACAGCAGCTCCCAGGCTGTTTACCAATCCTCGTAGCCCTGGTAGCTTCTCTTCATCTGGAAGTGATCTCTATGTTTCCTTACCTGGACGACCTGCTGGTGTAAACAGACTTCATGACTGCGACCAGCAAGATGATAGATTGTACGATTTGCTGTCTTCAAACCCATGGCTTTGTAGTGAACTGGGAGAAGAGTTCCCTATCACCAGCTCAACACCTGATCCATCTGGGCAAGATTCTGGATACCACAGTGTAAAAAGTGCTCCTCTCCCTGGAGAGGGTATTGACTATTCGGAGCCTATTTTCCAGTCTCAGAAGGCTGGGGAGTTCAGACCTTCTCACATGGGCTCACTGTGTGGGTCTCATGGTATCGTGTATAGACACGGTAACTTGGGCCCTATTCAATCTCAGACTCCTTCAGGACTTCCTCCTCTCCTGGCAATCTCAGCTGGCCATGCAACAGAAAATAATCTTGATTCCCTCCCCCCCCCCCCCCCCCCCGCAGTCGACTCTTGCATCACTGGACTGGTGGCCGCAGGAGGGTTGGTTTTCAGAGGGCCTGCCAATCCTGACTTTGTAATTAAAGGAGTTTGGATATGCTGACAAGATGCTACAGACTCTTCTAGCAACTCGCAAGCCTTTACCTACCTTCCTGAGTCAAAAGTGATTTTGTCTACCAAAACAAGTCTCCTTGGATGGGGAGCACGCTGTGAGAGTCTCCCAGCGCTGGGGATGTGGTCTGCGAAAAAGACAACATTTCAGATCAACAGGTTAGAGCTCCGAGTCATCAATTTGGCCCTCTGTCACTTTCACCAGTGACTGAAGAACTGTCATGTGGTAGTGTACACCAACAGTATGACAGTCATGGCATATGTCAATAGGCAGGGAGGCATGAAGTCAGCCACCCTGAGACAAGAGGCAGATCAGTTATTCAAATGGGCAGACTGTCAGGCTCCGGGGTACGGAGCCGTGGGGGAAACCAAGGAGGGAGAAGGAAGGCCTGCGCTATCAGGCTCCAGGGGACAGAGCCGGGGAGGGAACCAGGCCCTGGCACAGGAGGGGAAAAGGTGGCCCCAAGGCGACCCTCTGAAACCTCTCAGTCGCTCTCTTGCACGCGAGAGATTAGGTACTCAGCAGCATTACCAGGCACCCTGGGCTAAGAAGGTACGCGACTCATCATCGAGGTCAGGGTCCGGAGCCAAGGGTGGA
>QEPC01006863.1:3818636-3837924 GCA_003113815.1 Sphenodon punctatus
CAAACAAGAATGGGAAGGGGGTAAGAGACATTGCTCCACCAGCTTCCTGTGGCCACACCAAGGCTTAAATACTTCCTGTGGCCAACCAGGAAGCTGGGAGGCAGGGCTAAAGCAACTGGCTACAGCTGGGAGGGGGCATGACACACAGGGAGCAAGCACACAAGGGAGACAGAAGGGGGAAAACCCAACACCCTCACAAGCCCACCAGGTGGCACAGGGTGCTGGAGAGCCTGCTCAGCACCCTAAGGGCCATGGGTTCAAGACCCAGCCCTGACACAGACACTCATTCTCTCCCTGTCCATGCTTTATATCAAAGGAATTCTCAGCACACAGGCCGACTGGCTGAGCAGACAAATTATTCAGCTGGGCGAATGGTGCCTACATCACAAAGTCTTCCATTACATCACAACAATGTGGGGGTCTCACGATCATCTACCTGTTCACCTCAGCTCTCAATCACCAGGTCAGTAGGTACTTTGCATGTCAACATGACCAGGAAGCAGGGGGTGTCGACACTTACCGTGGCCTCCAGGTCTCCTTTGCGCATTCCTGCCAATATTTTTTCTTCCAAAGGTGCTCAGAGCTATCAGGGTCTGGGAAGCCAAAGTAATCCTTATAGTCCCAGAGTGGCCGCAGAGACTGTGGTTCCCAGCAAACAAGAGCCTTCAGATGGAACCGGAAATGGGGTTACCCCTCCGCAAGGACCTGCTACATCAGGGCCACATCCTCTACCAGGACCTGGAAAAGTTAAACTTGACTGCCTTTTTATTAAAATGGAGCAATTAAATAAGTTTGGATATGTTGACAACGTGCTACAGACCCTTCTAGCAACTTGCAGGCCTTCTACCAACCGTATATATAACACCACTTGGTTGGCTTTCCAGAGATGGGCTGATGAGAACAACATAGTTCCTATTGCTTCAGAGATCCCAGGTGTCTTGGCTTTTCTTCAGGAGGGCCTGAGAAAAGGGCTGGGCGTCAATACCCTTCATCAACAGGTCTCAGCTCTTTCTTCTCTCCTCACAGTTCAGAGAGGGGAAGCGCTCTCGTCCCATTCCCATGTGAGACACTTTCTCAAGGCTGCAGCCTCCATTGCTCTGCCTGTCAAACAGATTTCCCACATGGAAGCTGATCGTCATTCTAGACGCCTTACAAGTTCCACCGTTTGAGCCGCTTATGAAAGTTCCGCTACATAACTTGTCCTTTAGGGGCACCTTCTTGGTGGCCATTATCTCTGCAAGATGGGTTTGGGAGCTTAGGGCTATGTCAGCAGATCAAAAACTGTGCAAGTTTCAACAAGAAGGTCTCCCTCTGGCTTCACGCTGCTTTTCTTGTGAAAGTAAATACGTCCTTCCGCTGAGACCAAGTCATTGAATTACCTTCTTTTTGCCTCAACCTTCAACACCCTTGTGAGGTGTTATGGCATAAGCTTGATGTTCTAAGAGCCCTAAAGGTTTACTTTGAAAGGACAAAGAATTTTAGGGTAGATTTGGCTCTGTTCATAGCTTTCAGACAAGGGGCCAGAGGTAAAAAGGTTTCTTTGGCAACAATTGCTAGATGGCTAAGGGGTTGTATCTCCTTAACATACAAGTCTAAAGGGCTTCAGGTTCCTCAAGGCATTACCGCTCATTTTTTGCATAGTGCTTCCACCAACGCAGTCCTTCTCTAAGGGGCCTCATTGGAGGAAAAATGTAGGGTGGTGTGCTTGTCTTCAGTACATACCTTTACCTGCCACTACAACCTATATACTTGGGCCTCCGCCAGAGAAGCTTTTGGCAGGAGGGTACTGCAAAGAGTCCTTCCTTAATTTGCTCTTCACCAAGTTCCACTGGGGCGTGGCTTGGATTTTCATTTATCCCACCCATTTGGGAGAAGGAATTACTACTTGAGTATTTCCCAAATAAGGACCGCCTGTCTCCCCTGGTGACAGAGAGAGGAAAATTTGGGTCACTTACCTCTCAATTTTCCTTCTTCTCTCCCAGTGAGGCAGGCGGTCCAACCTGTCCAAGTGAAAAAAATTTTCTCTCTGTGACTTCTTTTCTTTTTGCTTTTTGCAGTCCCTTCCTGGCCCCGTAGGTTACTCTCTTTTGTTTCAAATAACTAGGGGGAGCATAGACAATCTGTTGCGGGAGGGAAAAGTTTGTCTCTGGTTTCCTTCCTCTATCTTTTCCCGTTTTTGTCTTTCTTCCGCCACCTGGCAGTTAACAGACGAATTGCAGATTTCTATGTTTCTTTGCTAAAAGTATAAAAGCTAGCTGTTAATCAGTTCATTTTCTAGTTTCTTAACTTCAGTAGTCACATATCTGGGGTCTAAGATAGGGGTAAGTTCCTCCTTGGGCTGTCAGTTAAAAGCCTGATCCTGCCTCTGATTGGAGAGAAGGCGCTAAACCCAACTAAGAACCACCTGCCTCCCCGGGAGAGAAGAAGGAAAATTCACAAAGGTAAATGACCCAAAGTTTCCTATTCTTATGTTCTTGTACATCATGCCCCAACCCTGATGCGTGCACATGAGCAATGTGCTGACTTACACACACACATGGTGCTGCTACTACAGCTCTGTGTCTCCTGAGCTGTCGCTACACTCATAGACCTATTCACCCTCCCTTCCCTGATATGGGAAGGGAATATGGGTTGTAGGTGTGGCAGTGGTTAGGACAAAGCAGGGCTGAGGTGGCAGGCAGAGGCCTTGGACTGGAAGAGCAACTCACAGCCCTCTTCTCCTCACCCTTCCCTAAGATAGGAGGGGGGAAGGAGACTCTTGAGCCACTCTCCCAGCTGAGCCCCAGCTTCTTTTGGTGCCACTAAAGGCACTCAGCAACATGCTGCATGCGCACACCCAGTGCACATTGAGCACCTGACCTTGCATCAGCCCCCAACAGTATTCCCCTCATAATTTTACAATCAAATTTGTTAAATGTTACTGCTTGATATTTTCAGATAGAAGTCAAAATGGAGTTGTGTTTTTTCATCCTCACTAATCATGTGTAGCAAGCACTTATAGTTAATGCATATACAATATTTATTTATTTGGATGTATATCCCACTTTTTCACGCAGGCATAGGGTGGCTTACAAGTAGGGCTGATGCGGCAGCAGCTGTTACCGCGCTGCGATTCCATTCCGCCATTTCAGAATTGCCCGCATCACACCGCAGCTTTTCTGTGGACATTCCGCTAATTCTGCCGGCATTCTGCAAATTGCGGAATTACAGAAAAATTGCGGAAACTGTCAGAAAACCACTGTTCTGCTATTTTGTGGCGCTGGCGGAATGGCAGAAGTAGTGAAAATGTCATGTTTCTGCTATTTTGCGAAGCCTGTGGAAGTAGCGGAATGAAATTAGTGGAACTGAGGAAGTAGCGGAATGAAACTAGCGGAATGAAAGCCTCTGCCATGCCGTACCACCAATTGCGGAAACGCTGTTTCCGGTAGAAATAGCTACCACTGTGACATTCCGCTACAGCCCTACTTACAAGCAAAAAATATAAAAATAAATGAAAATAAACCGTATAAAATTCTATTACCGACTCTCATCCTCCCAACTCTATCCACCAAAAATGTGGCCAAATAAATAGGTCTTACATTGCCCTCTCAAGATGCTCAGGCGTAGCTTTTGCGAACCTCCATGGGAGGGGAGTTCCAAAGCTGCTGGGCAGCCACCGAGAATATTTCTTTACATGCACATGTTTGAATCTGGTGCAGTGGTGACGGCACCCCCGGCTGACCTAGGGGAGTGTGGTGGAACATGGAGGGAAGGCGGTCTCTTAGACATGCCAGGTGCAAGCCGTTAATATGTCAAGTTAATATATTTACAGACATTATTAAGCATAGTTTATTCTATGACACCCAAAGGCCATAACATAAGCTGCTAACTGCAATAAAATGCTCTAATTAAGGATTTTAAGAATCCATTTGTCTTGTGATATGCATGTGAAGCAGGTATGGTCAGTATACTTTAAAAAACACACTAATGTTTTGGTCAATGGGGTATGTAAAAATTTCATGCAAATTGAAAATGATTTCAGGGGAAGAACAGTTTGAGAGAGTTCTTGGCAGAACAGAATAAGTGTGTAAAAGTGACAAATACTGAGAAGCAGCCATGTAATTACTTGCTGTGCATATTTAATCACATTTGTCAATATCATAGATAGGCGAAATATTTATCCTTTATCTCTATTTTATTTGATTTTTTAAAAATGTAGTTTCCTCAGGAAAAGGTGACACATAACCTATTGCTAAAAAATTTGCCTCTGTACCTGAGGATTGGAAGGTACCGAATATAACACCAATTTTTTAAAAGGGCTTCAGAGGTGATCCTGGAAACTACAGACTGGTGAGCCTGATGTTGGTGCCGGGCAAACTATTGGAAACGGTTGTTAAGAATAGAATTACCAGGCATATTGATAAACAGTGCGTAATGGGGAAGAGTCAGCATGGATTTAGCAAAGGGAAGTCATGCCTTGCTTTTCTATTGGATTTTTTTGAAGGTGTAAATAAGCACGTGGATAAGGATGAGCCAGTCGATATAATGTATCTGGATTTCAGAAAGTGTTTGATAAGGTCCCTCATGAGAGACACTTGAGGAAATGAAATAGTCACGATGTTGGAAATACATTCCTTTGGTTGCATCCCTCCTAAGCACCTCATCCTGTTTTTTTGCTAGAAACAGCAGGAGGAGACAGACAGATCAGGGAACCGATGTGCCCATCCTATCTGTCCTACTCCTGCCAGGACCTGATTGGTCAATCTCCTCCCCCAGGAGGTTTCTCATCTCTTTGTGTCTGAGAGAGCTTCCTTCTTCCCTCCTGAACACACCCAGTCTTAGGACTTAGTATAGTATAGATGTAGGCCTTTCCTATCCTACATGTATTTCCTAATAAAGCTACTTAAGCTTAAGTATGCTTCCTGGGGGATTTTTCAGGAGCGGGTCTTCAGGAGTACAGTCATTAAACCTCTCTGGGCAGGGTATTGTAATCTACCTCCCCAGAAGCAGAGTTGTAAAAAGGCTCCTATGCAGCTGGGTACAAATGTAGTGACGCAGCTGACTGAGAACCAGAACCTGTGACAGGATCTTCCTGGTAGTTCAGTACTCCAATTCGAGGGGAAGGGTACTCCAACATTGCCTTGTAAGCCCATTACAGCTATAGACGAGATGTCAAGAAGTTACCACGAGAGGGTTTCCAGTAAACCCAGGTCCCCAACATCAGGGCTATTGAATCACGTCCCAAGAATCTCTCCGAATGAGATTCAAGTAGCAAAGCCGTGTCCAACCCCCCCAACGACAGGAGAGACAGATGTGGTAGAGGGACAGGGTTTTCATACCAATGTTCCGCCGATGGTTCGGCTTGTGGATCAGGGGTCATTGGGTAATAACTCAGAGGATAACCAGTCCTTTGCATTATGACATTTGGAGCAAGAGCCCAGTGAAGAACTCCATATTTGTTCATGGAATACGGCAGGATGGGAAAAATATCAAAATGATGCAGATAATCTGGCCTTCATAAAAGGGTTTCATATCATTCTAATCCAAGAAACGTGGTCTACTGACCCCTTATACTTAGAAGGCTTCAGGGCTATTAGAATTCCCGCAGTAAAATATCATGCTAGGGGCAGAGCATGTGGTGGTCTGGGATGTTTAATTTCCCAGGAGCTGCCCCCACCAGAAATTCTGCCAGTTAGCTCTCAGCAGGTGTTGGGATTTAGTCTCAGGCTAACCCCAATAAACTTAAGTCTAATCTTTCTGACAGTCTATATCCTGCAACGCAGGGACATTTAGAAAATCCCACTGGGATAATCTTGAGGCTCTACTTAGTCAGATTGTGAGCACTAACCCCCAGGCTCATTTGATCCTAACGGGAGATTTCAATGCAAGACTGGGGACCGATGATTTGGCCATTAGTGCATTTGTTGATGCAGTACCAGCTGATCCCCATGGCATCCTTAATCCTAGGAGATCTAAAGATTCCCAGATCAACTCCTTGGGACTCAAGTTGGCTAAGTTAATGGCCGCCTTTAATCTATTCATTGTGAACGGGGCTGGATACGGTGACCCCACAGGGGAACTTACGTATCTCGGGCCCCGTGGCTCGAGTGTGGTGGACTATGTGTTGGTCACATGTGATGTTATACCACACTTGGTGGATTTTACAGTGGGATGTGAGCTAGCCAGTGACCACCTGCCTTTGCAGATGGTGCTGGCTGCCTGTCATCTTACTACCACCAGTGTTCAATCCAATAATGTGGGGGGGGCCCAACTTGAGCTCTTGAAAGGTCTTCGGTGGGATTACTCCCTGGAGGCCGGGTTGACAGCTCACATTAATCAACCCGTGGTTCAGCAGCAAAGGTACCAACTTCTTCTGGAGGTGGATCCAGAAGAAATACTGAACGATTACAACCAGCTTAGCGCAAATATGAAGCAGTATGTCCAAGGCCGCACAGGAATCTCGCGGACGTTTCACTCCAACACTGGGGCTAGATGGTTTGCTAAAGAATGCCGGCAAGCCCGTGCAGGAATGAACCGGAGTTATCGTCAATATAGGAAGGTACAGAGTCAAGACCCCCAGTAGACTACCTGGCTGCAAGAAGTGCCTATAAACTTCTTTTGAAAGAGAAAAAGAAACAGTATGGTCATCAGCAATGGGCCGATTTAATCCAGGCCGTGGATAGTAAGAACTCCAGGCAATTCTGGTGCACGGTCAATGCAGCAACTTCAAGGATAGGGAAACAGGTTGGAAGTTCTATATCATCTTCCACCTGGATGGAGCATTTTCGGACTCTATTCGTAGGGCAACCAGGAAATTCAACTTTATTAGGTAAGGACTTGTTAGATCTTTACCCTTGGCCCCCAGTTATGGAGCAGGATATAGAGATAGTACTGGACTCATTTCACAACCATAGAACCCCAGGACAAGACTTTATCCATATAGGGTTCATAAAAGGGAATAAGACATGGTGGCTCCCACTTTTAGCCCATTTGTTTACAGCAATAAACAACTCTGGTATAGTTCCCAAATTATGGTCCAGAGCCATAGTTATCCCTATCTTCAAGAAGGGGTGCAGAACAGATCTGGCCAACTACCGGCCAATTAGCCTCCTTAGTGTAGTGGGGAAGATGAATGGCAAGATTCTATTGACCAGATTTACGCACTGGACCAGGCAGGAGAGTATTATTTACCCGGAGCAAACAGGCTTCCAGGTTGGTCGGTCCATGATAGAACAATGCAACCTTCTCAGCCACGTGGTGAGTAAATACCGGGCTAGGAGCCACTCCTTTTTTGCGGCTTTTTTAGACCTGCGAGCCGCATTTGATTCAATAGACAGAGAGATTCTGTGGGGGAAGTTAAGGAGTGCCACACTGGATAAGAAGCTGCTTTGGCTAATTCAGGCTCTATATCACAATTCTTCCTTGGTTATAAGAGTTGACACCCAGGGACACATAACGGAACCAGTAGACATCCAGAGGGGGGTTAAACAGGGCTGTGTCCTGGCCCCAGCTCTATTCAATTATTTTATCAACGATGTAATCCCAGAAATGTCTAATCCAAGCTACTTTCCCCCCAAAATAGCAGATAGGCCTGTTGGGTGTCTTCTATACGCCAACGATGTCATGCTTATGTCACAGACCCGAGTAGGCTTACAAAGGCAGATGGTAGCTTTTGCCGAATTCTGCAAGCAAAATAAGTTGGCGATTAACTGCTCTAAGTCAAAAGTCCTGGTCTTCTCAAACAGGAAGAAACTGTATAGCTGGAACATTGAATGTCACTCCATCCAGCAAGTATCCTCTTTTTGGTACTTGGGAATAATATTCCACATGTTGGGTAGATGGAGAGAGCATGTTATGAGGGCCATCGAGGCAGCTAGGGGCACATTGCAGGCGCTCATCTCCTTTTTTACTCGACAGGGCAGAGACTCCATCACCTCGGCCCTTCAGGTATTCAATAGTAAGCTGGGGGGACAAATGCTATATGAGGCAGAACTGTGGGCCTTCTCAGAGGGTAGATGACTGGATAGAATCCAAGCCAAATTTCTATCTCCTTTATTAGGTTACCCATTAGGTACTTCCCATGTCATCTTTAGACTGGAAATGGGACAGAAAAGATGGTCTGGTAAAGCCTCGGAAGCCGCCTTGAAATATTGGTGGAAGGCTCGGTTTGGTCGTCCCCCAGAATTGATTCAAGAGATGATGAGGGACCCTTGGATTCAACCCATGATGGCAGAAATCAATTCATATTTGAATTCGATAGGCTTGTCAGTAGGGTACTTGAGCCATAAACCAGCTGGATCAATACTAAAGGAGATTCTGATGTGGGCCAATGACACTGATAGACAAACAGAGATCGGTGCCATTAATGACTGTCAGCATGTAAGCTCATACCGGCGGTGGTTGCCTGAGCAAGGTCAGATCCCCTACTATCTGAGCTCTGTACTAAATATAAGAGCTAAGTGTCTTATTTTTAGAGCTAGGGTGAACTCTCTTCCTTCCAAGGTTTTGGAAGGACGAATTCAAGGGGTTCCCTATCCTTGACAGGTTATGCCCATTTGATGGTTCGGTGGTAGAGACGGTGGCTCACCTATTTTTTGCTTGTCATTTGTATGCCAAAATAAGGGAGAAGTATCTTCTATCATTTATGCAAAATAATAGGAATACATCTGAGGACCATCTTCTGACATTATTACTGTCTAGCAATTCTCCCCAGACCATTAGGAATGTGGCATCCTATTTAGGCCAGGTAATTCAACTTCGGGAAAATTTCCTGAAATTTAGGACCCCTGTAGAGGGGCCTTGAATCCAACTGCTATTGATTGCTAGCCAGCCTTCCTGGCGGGCAGGGAAATGCTATAGTAACTTTCACTTGATTAGCTAGGTGGGTGGACTGGATGGTTAGAGGTTGTGTAATCATTGGTCAATGTTGCAAATGGGCATTCCTTTATAAAGGCTATGCGCAGATTTCCCCCAATGTATCTTCTGGTAAATTCCCCTGTGTAATCATTACTCAGTAATACATAATGATAAGGATGGTTTACTGGATATAATTCTGTGAATACTCCAAATGATTACAGGGGCTAAGTGCTGCCGCCACAAACCCCGAGAAGGGTAAGGCTCTAAAAGGGAGGAGACCGAGATGAGGGTCAAATATAGTTGTCAATAACTCTGGGGATGGTGCGGTTTACACTGTAACATATTGTTAGATTTCATATTTTATAATCTGCTTTTTGTATACATTTGGACATGTGTCATCATTTATATCTTAGGTTTGTTTTATGCAATTGCTGTTGAATTTTGTTACGGCCTAAGGCCAAACAAATAAAATTTGTACTACTTACTACATGTATTTCCTAATAAAGCTATTTAAGCTTAAGTATGCTTCCTGCCTGCTTATTGATGATTAGCTACTCACACTCCTCTGTAAACTCTGCATTGGGCAAATGGATGCAATGATCTCACAGTCCTTGCATTTCCAACAGGGTTATGGGCCCAGACACCCAAAAGGCAGCGCAGAGTGAGTAAAATTGAGTGCTAGCATTAATCTTAAAGGCAGAAAAGAAAAGAAAGATTTTAGTCTCTGTGACCATGGATTCTATGCTGAAGGTCTCCATTCCAGAGAGGCTCACTGGAGCAACAAACTATGAAGCTTGGAGTCATAATGCAAGGATGGCACTGGGAGGACAAGGCCTAAGGAAAATGCTGGAGTCCAACAGACCTACAGATGCAGGGGCAGCACAAGAACTCTGGGATGAGAAAAATGACAAAGCTATGGCAATCATCTCAATGTCGGTGAGTCAGCGTTTACATGTGCACATACGTGACAAGTTAACTGCAAAAGATATGTGGGAAATTTTAGAGAGACTGTATCAAGGGAAGTCAAATATATCAAAGATACAAATGCTTAAAAGACTTTGTAATATGAGAATGGATGAGAGTGAAGATTTTTCAGCTCATGTTAATGGCCTGCTTGAACTAGTCAGGAGACTGGAAAATCAAAAGCTGAATTTACCAGATGAATTGATAGTGGCATTTCTGCTGAACTCTTTACCACCAACTTTTCAAACAATCTGTCAGATAATAGAAATGCAGGATAACCTATCTTTGGATGTTGTTATTCAGAAACTTGAGGAATTTAATATGGCTCAAACTAATGAACAGCCAAACTTTTCCTCACAGCTTGCCTGCAAGGCAGCTGAGAACAAGAAGCCTTTTGCAAATTCAAAAGGATCTGCAAGAGTTAAGCGTTGCTTCAATTGCGGGGAAACCACGCATCTCGCATATCAATGCACCAAGCAAGAAGTTCCCAGCTTCTCTGCAAAGAACAAAGGGAGCCATGATAGGGCTTTCAGCCTGGTTGAGGAAAAAGCATCTCAACTTAAAAATGTGGAAGGAATAGAATGTGAGACTGCTTCACATGATTTCTTTGTTGATTCTGGAGCAACTAAAAATCTTATAAAGGACAAAGACAGATTTATTGATCTGGATAGGACTTATAGAACTCCTATAAGATTGGCTAATGGAGAGAAAGTTTATTGTCAAGGAAGAGGCAGGGCTAAACTCATATGTCATCTGGGAAATGGTGAGGAAATGAAAGTTACCATTGAAGAAGCTCTATATGTCCCAGAATTGGATCATAATTTTATAAGTGTCAAGTATGCTGTACAGAAAGGTTTTGCAGTGCATTTTGAAGGGAAATATTGCAGAATTTCAAAGGAAAAGGAGCTTTTTATGCGAGGAATGCTGGATTCAAATGGCCTATTCAAGGTAGATTGCTTGCAACAGGATCAGTATGCAAATGCTGCAAAAGATTGCAGACATAAGAACTGTGAAAGCAAATGGCACAGAAGGATGGGCCATAGAAATGCAGATGTGTTGCATGCACTTCCAGACCTAGTTAAACATTTTAAAATGAACTCATGTGCAACTAAAGATGAGAGATGTGTTTGCTGTGTAAAAGGAAAGGGAACTAGGCCCTCCTTTCATCAGAGCAAGGAGGAAGCCACACAGCACCCCCTACAGCTCATTCATAGTGATATCTGTGGTCCTATGAAGACAAAAACAATTGCAGGAAACCAGTATGCATTGACTTTCATAGATGATTTTTCCAAGTTCACGTTCACTTACTTGATTAAAGAGAAAAGTCAGGTGCTGGAGAAATTTAAGGAATATGTTGCAAGAGCCAGCAATAAGTTTGGAAGATCACCTCAGATCCTAAGGTCAGATAATGGAGGTGAATATGTTTCAAAACAGATGAAAGAATTTTTGAAGCAAAAAGGAATTGAACACCAGACAACCATCCCGCATACACCAGAACAAAATGGAGTAGCAGAAAGAAAAAATCGCTCTCTCATAGAGATGGCGAGATGTATGCTTTTGGATGCGAATCTGCCAAACAAATACTGGGGGGAAGCAGTAATGACTGCCACATACCTGCAGAACAGGCTCCCAACCAAAGGTGCAAAAGCAACACCTTATGAACTATGGCATGGGAACAAGCCCAGTGTGGGGCACATTAGAGTGTTTGGCTCTAAAGCCTATGCTTATATCCCAAAGGCCAAAAGGACCAAACTTAACACCAGATGTGAAGAAGGGATACTTGTTGGCTATGCACAAGGATGCAAGGGATACAGAGTAATGGACACTGACACTGGAAATGTGAAGATAAGCAGTGTGGTCTATTTTGATGAAAATGAAAAGGGAAGCACTGATCAAATGCCAGACCTAATGAGGCCAAGTTCATCAAGACAGAAAAAGACTGCAGAACTGCAGATAAAAGAGGAAGCTGAAGTTTCATTTGATTTGACCATGTTCAATCAACCTGAACCAGAAGGGGGCACTGACACCAACACTGATGCTGATGCTGAAACTGAAGCAGAACCAGAACTGGAACCAGAAGATAACACTGATGCTGATACTGAAACTGAAGCCGAAGCAGAACCAGAACCAGAAGTGAGACGTTCTGAAAGACACAACAAAGGAGTGCCAGCAGCGAGATTCTCCTATGCGGCAAAAGTGGAGGAACCACAGGAGCCCTCAACATGGCAAGACATTCAAAAAATGCAAACCAGTGAGGCGCGCAAATGGAGAGATGCTGCCAAGGAAGAAATTGAGTCTCTTAATGAAAATAAAACATGGACACTCACAAAGCTACCTGAAAACAAAAAGGCCATTGGATGCAAATGGGTCTTCAAGACCAAGCATAATGCAGAAGGGGAAATCACGCGCCACAAAGCGAGATTAGTGGCCAAGGGATATTCCCAAAAATACGGCGAAGACTACGACGAAACCTTTGCTCCAGTAGTAAGGCACACCACAATAAGAACACTCCTCAGCATAGCAGCTGCAAGAAAAATGGAAGTGCAGCACTTAGACGTGAAGACTGCATTCCTACATGGTGATATCAAAGAGGATATCTACATGCAGCAGCCGCCGGGATTTAAAGAACCTGGGAAGGAGGAACTTGTGTGCAAACTTCAAAAGAGTATCTATGGTTTAAAGCAAGCAGCGAAAGCCTGGAACGAAAAATTGAATCAATTGCTCCTTAAGGAGGGGTTCATACAGGGAGAAGCTGACCCCTGCCTATACTCAAGGTTCAGAAATAAAAGGAGGACATACATTCTAACTTATGTGGATGATCTGATTGTATGCCATGAAAACAAACGAGATTGTGATGAAATCGTCAGGAATCTGAACAAAGAAATAGAGGTGAAAGACTTGGGAGGTATCACTTACTATCTTGGAATACAAATAGAACGAGAAAAAGATGGAAGTTTCCTTCTCAATCAAAAACAAAAGATAAAGGACATTTTAGAATGCCTAGGCATGACAGAGGCTAATGAAGTGGGGACACCTATGGAAACAAATTTCCTAAGCCAGGAAGGCAACGACGAGCCCCTACCACAGGACAACCAGTACAGAACTGCAATTGGCAAAATGTTGTATGTAGCCACCGTCACAAGGCCAGACATTGCCGCTGCTGTAGGAATACTAAGCAGAAAAGTAAGTGCACCAACCCAAAGGGACTGGATAGCAGTCAAGAGAATAGCACGGTACCTGAAGGGCACAATGCATTTAAACTTAAAACTACCAGCAAGCGAGAACCCCAGATTGATGGGATATATGGATGCGGACTGGGCCGGAGACAAGACTGACTGCAAATCTGTGAGTGGAAATGTATTTCTGTATGGAGGCGGAGCAATCAGTTGGACTAGCCAGAAGCAGTCATTAATTGCCCTTTCATCCACAGAAGCAGAATTTATTTCAGCCACTCAAGCATGTCAAGAGGTAGTATGGCTACACAGACTACTAAAGGACTTTGGAATAGACGAACCAAAGCCAACTGAGATGTATGAGGACAATCAAAGCTGCATTCAGCTTACGAAAATGGAAAAGATAAAGCCAAGGTCGAAGCACATCAACACCAAGCGTCACTATGTGAGAGAAGCGCAAGAAAAAGGACTTGTTGAACTGATTTATTGTCCTACAGAGGAAATGATAGCGGATGTGCTGACCAAACCGCTACCCAGAGACAATTTCCAGAGGCTACGAGAAGCATTGGGAATTGTCAGCAGTGCACATAAATGATTCGGTGCACGGGACGATGAGAAGGGGTGTTGGAAATACATTCCTTTGGTTGCATCCCCCCTAAGCACCTCATCCTGTTTGTTTGCTAGAAACACCAGGAGTAGACAGACAGATCAGGGAACCCTTCCCCCATCCTATCTGTCCTACTCCTGTCAGGACCTGATTGGTCAATCTCCTCCCCCAGGAGATTTCTCATCTCTTTGTGTCTCAGAGAGCTTCCTTCCTCCCTCTTGAACACACCTAGTCTTAGGACTTAGCATAGATGTAGGCCTTTCCTATCCTACATGTATTTCCTAATAAAGCTACTTAAGCTTAAGTATGCTTCCTGCCTGCTTATTGATGATTAGCTACTCACACTCCTCTGTAAACTCTGCATTGGGCAAATGGATGCAATGATCTCACAGTCCTTGCATTTCCAATACACGAGATAAGCTGTATTTTATCTTATTGTATTTTATGGTTTTATTGTTTTTATGTGTTTTAAAACTGAGGGGGCTGGGCAGGGATCCTGACAAGAGTTGGCTGCACAAACTGCCTGGATCCCTTGCAGCTGTGTCAGTCTCCTCTCCTCCCCCAGGCAACAACATAAAGGGGGACTGCCCTGAGGGCGGTGCCCTCTGGGCAGCAGCCGAAGGGCGCTGCCAAAGGGCGAAGAGCTGTTGGCAGGGTATTAGCGGTCGGAGGCGGACACCCTAATGAGTGGAATTACTATCACGCCGCTGACGAGCTGCCGTTGCTGCTGCCCTGCCACCGCCAGAACCCCGGACCAGCATGGGGGCTGGGTGCCAGGGACACCAGCTGGGCTGTCAGCCCCACTGCCGCCGCGGTCGCTGCCGGGACCCAGGACCCAGGAGGGTGTTGGGAGTAGGGACTGGGTTTGGGGGGGAGGTCCCGACATATGCACCCAAGTGTGATGTGGGGGCATATGGAGGGAGGGGTGTCACCCGGTGTGAGGGGGTGATGGGTGGATAGGGGGGAGGGTTTATTGGGGGTGAGGGACGAAGGGACTGGGTTGGGGGAGGGGCAGCTCTCCTTGGTGTGAGGAAGGGGTGCAGCCCCTGGGGGAGGCAGAACTGCCCTCCAATGCAAGAGGAGGGTAGGGGGTGTAGTAGTGGGTGGGGATCTCCCTTGGGAGGCTGGCGGAATGTACTTCTGTTGCTAGTCAATGGTTTGTGCAACCAGCAGATCAGGGCAGCTCCTCCTCAGACTGCAATCTCTCTCTGGCCAGTGATTGGCTGGCGCTGAGGCAGGCTCCTCCCCCGAGACTCCTCCCCCCAGCCTCCCTCCCTGGGTGTCTGAGAAGGGCAGTATTGATTGCTGCCCAGCTGCTGCCTTTTTGTGGCTAAGTTCTACTCATGGAACTCAGCCTGAGCCTTTACAAGCCCCTCCTCTGTGCCCTGAGAGAGAGCCATGCAGCATCGGGATGGCTCCTGACGCATGCACTCTCTCTAAAATACTTACGCATACCCCACCCCCCACGCAACTAGTGTCTGACTCCACCTCCCTTACTGGGGCCAAAGGCGCGTGCGCTGAGCACCACATCAATGACACCGCTACTGGCAGCTGGAGGGAGTCCTCGCTCAGGCCCACCTCCCTCTCTGATGCACCTTGCCAACCCCGCCTTACTGGGGCTTGGGGAGGGGAGGAGCTCTAAGTTCTGCTTGTGACCATGGCTGGGCAGCCAGGAGGGAGGGAGGAAGGAGGAGCGGAGGAGTCCGTGAGCAGCAGCCCAGCTGGGCTGCAGCAGATAGCGCTGTCGGCGCTGATCTGACAGATCGGGTGCATGTGCAGGAGGCGCGCAGCGCGCTGTAGACTCTCTGCACATGCACTTGATCTGTAATGAGGAAGCGACCGCTCTAAGCGCCCGGTAAGTGCCGCCTGTTAGTCCGGTGTCCAGCGGCTAAGCTGAAAAAAAAAAGTAGGTGAGTTACTGACGGGCTGAGCTGAGCCACCAGCCCTGGGGCAACTGGGGAGGGTGGCCACCTGGCCACCCATTTATAGAAACTGCCCTTGAGGAGGAGGGGTAGGAAGGCTTCTAAGAGTACTCCAACTAGATGGCTAAAGGTTTGTATTACAGAGGCTTATAAAGCAGATCAGATTCCTATCCCTCAGGATATTAGAATACACTCCATCAAGGGGGCAGCAACTAATTCAGCCCTCTTGGGAGAGCGTTGATAGAAGAAATTTGTAGAGCAACTACTTGGTCCTCTGTACGTACCTTTACATGGTATATATAAGGTGGACTCTGACTTCAGATGAAGCGGCTTGTGGCCACAGGGTGTGACAGGGACTCATCAGTCCTTAGGGGGTGAGGAATTCTGTTTGAGGGGAAACCTGTTTTAGCTGGTGGGAATCCATCCACCCTGGAGTTGGCACTGCTTGTGGATGTCTCAACTGTACGACTGTATGTCCTGCAAAAGAGAGAGAGAAGGAAATTTCTTACCTAGTGAATTTCTGTTTTTCTCTTTGGCAGGACAGATTCCTCCTGGATGTTCAGGAAGGAGTTGGAAGAGGGGGTGCTCAAGCTTTTCTTCTTCTGACTTTCTATCCTGTCTGTTGGAACTGTTATGAGAACATTATTGGGTTCAATAGCTCAAGTTTAGTTGTGTTGATTTTTTCAAGTTTTAGCTCTGGCTAAAGACTGTCCTGGGTTATGCCCCTCCCATGGGTTAAGCTGAGTTATGCCCCTCCCATTGACAGAGGCTGTCACTCTTCATTGATCCTGCCTATTGCCATGCAAAGAGAGACATATCCCATCAGTAAGACTGTCTGTCCTGCCAGCATGAACAGAAATCCTCCAGGTAAGAAATACCCCTTTTATTTCTAAGCTATCATATATAACTCTACAGTAATTAATGAGAAATTCTGTGAATGTTACAAAAAGTTATATCAGACACGATCTTGCAAACATTAATTTCGCAGCACTCTCTAAGATGTGCTCTCTCTGAAGCATGAAATTACTCAAAATGAAATTAGCACAGCTATAATGGCTTTGCACTCAGGGAAAGCTACAGTGCAGATGGCCTTCCATAGGAATTAAACTGTAGCTCCAAGATTTATGTGTACTTCCATTCTCTGTCTATGCTACTGGCAGGCAGTCCTGTGCTAAGTGTGGCTCCTCTCCCAGAGATATAGACAGGATCGAAAGCCTTGATTGGTAGCCTGAGTCTGGGGGAGGAGCCACCCTGGCTTTGCCATCCAGAACTGTTCCTGCCTCCAGCAGAGTAGGTTCACGATCCATTTTCCCACAGGGAGGAAAAGCTAGGCCTTACATTTCTTTTCTCTGGTTTACCTTGTTTTTGTTTTCTGCTCCTCCTAGCCCATTTTTAGCTAGCTAAGGGGTGGTAGGTTTGTCTAAACTCTGGTCTTGTGAGGGCTGAAGAGGAACAAGCTCACAACAGAACTCCTCCCACCAGGGTGGGGAGCACAGGGGTTTGGGGGGTTCTTTTCAGCAACTTCTCCCTATGGAGAAAGAGCCTGATGGTGCCGCTGCACCTCTCAGGCCCTTCTTTAGACAGCGTGCAAGGGATGGAGTCCTCACCTTCAGACAGGTCCGAGCCACTTCTGAAGAGGAGCCGGTGGGAGAGTTCCCAGATGGACCCCACCCGACCTCCCCTCAGGGAGATGTCGGGGAAACCGGCACCTTGGCACTCTACCCCTGTCAGGGCTGGAGACTGAGTGAGCAGACACAACATAGATTAGTTCCCACTCTCCTCAGCCATGTGCCCCTCCCCGGACCCACCCACCTTCCTCCACCTCCTCTTCAAGTTCCTCTCGGAGAGCTGTTCAAGATCAAGAAGAAGGTGCAGCTTCCAAGGAGGCAGAAGGCATGGTTCCTGCTCCCCACAGCGAGGCAGACACCACTATTCCCAGCATGGCGGTTGCTACAGCAGGGAGAGCTCTGGGAGCCAGTGCAGCTCAAGCTGCCACTGCCTTCATTCCCATAAGATGTACTTCTCAGGCTCTGAAAGCCCACATAGAGACAGAGCCCGCTCTCACTGCAGAGGGTCCCATGTCTCCTTCAGAGAGTGCCCATGCTCTTTGGCACCCTGCCACTTCACCCCACACAGGACTGCCCCGCCATCCAGCCCAGTACCAACCTTAAAAGTACCTTTGGGGGGAGGGGGAGAACCCTTCGGTTATGGAGATCCATCCTACCTCTCTGACAGTTCTCTCCACCAGGGTGAAGAGGTGCCCCCCCTTAGTCTTCCAATGGCTGGGGGAAACAACTGGTCTCCAGGGTCCCAACAGGGGTATCTCACCTGCTCAGAAGGGGCTCTATTGAGACTCCCACCTGTGAGAGGGAAATATATCCAGGTCAGAGCTCCGTTCAAGTTCCCAGCACGGCAGCCTCCCCCTGGCCAGACAAATTACAACCAGCTTCCTGGCACCCACTCTGAGTAGCACACGGGGATGTGAACCCCCTTCAGGGCCCAGAGCAGCCTGACCAAAATGACAGGGAAGAGGAGAGCTTTCTGAAAAGGAGTCTGAGGACCCTATGGCTAAGCCAGGGGTACACATTTTCCAACCTGAGCTTTTTGTACGAATAGCTAGGAAAATGGCTACTCATATATGGCTCTTTATCCCAGTTCCTCCGCATCCCCAGAGGAAGAGAACCTTACTGAGGATGCCAGGCTGGTGCTTCCTCAGGACCTTCCTCCTGAGACTTGCTTGCCACATACCATCTTTAGACGGGAAGTTGCTAAAATCAGAGTGGCTGCAACCAGCCAAGCAAAAGGACTTACCTGCCCTAGCTAAAAAAAGAAAGATTCCCTTCCTGAGCCCCAAGAGGGCCCTTTCAGTCTGCAAAAAGTGGATGCAGGTGGCCTCAAATCTGGCCAAGGCCTGAGTATTACCCACCGATGGGGAAGGCACTCCCCAAAATCCACTAGATCACAAGATCAAAGCCTTTCTAAGGCAAAAATGTGAGGCATTGTCTGCAGTCTACAGATTGGCTGTAACAGCCTCAACCTTTTCCAGGGCTCTTGTGCTGTGGCTCAGGGATCTTAACGTGATTGCTCTGAGCAAGGAAATCAAAGATGGCCTTTAAAAGCTGTCTGTAACAGCCTCCTTCATTGCAGACACAACTCTAGATGTTGCTCAATTCTCAGCACGAGCAATAGCAACCAGCGTCTCAGCTAGAAGGGCCGTGTGGTTAAGAAGGCTGACTGCCAGGCCAAAATGGTGCTTACAGCTGCTCCCTACCAAGTTGATAAGTTGTTTCCAGAGCCAATGGACAAGGCTATGACTGATGAGCCTGAAAAGAAAAAGGGCCTTCTAATAAATGTCTCTAAGTGAGACTTCAGAAAGAAATCAAAATATAAGTAGAATTTTCGATCCTTCAGGTTCACTAACTGAAGAGGAGAGTATGGAAATAACAAACCATGCTGGCAATGCGGAAGCAAGTCCCAGGGCCAGAGAGCAAGATGCCCCTAGTGGCAGGACAAGCCCACTGCATCTGGGACCTCTTGATTATTTATTTATTTATTTATTTATATTGGCTGCCCCCTCATGCCTACGGCATCTCGGGGCGGCTCACAACAGTTAAACAACAATAAAATACATACAAACAACAATATAAATAATTAAAACTACCCCCCCTAAACGTTACCCTCCCTACCCTCCCACCCTCCCCTCCAATCCCCGCCCCCCCACCCCACCCCCCATCCTCCCCTCCGAAGACCTGGGCAAACAGCCAGGTCTTACAGGATTGACGAAAAGC
>QEPC01006863.1:3843535-3947839 GCA_003113815.1 Sphenodon punctatus
AAAGGGCGAATCTTAGCAATGTTATGGAGGGAGAAGCGACAGAATTTGGCAACAGAGTCGATGTAGGGTTTAAAAGAAAGGGGTGAGTCAAAGATGAAGCCTAAGCTACGGGCTTGGGGGACGGGAAGGATGGTGGCCCAGTTGATAAGGATCAACAGGGAGGAGGGAGAGGAAGTATGAGGGGGAAGATAAGGAGTTCAGTTTTAGCCATGTTGAGTTTGAATTGACGTTCAGACATCCAGGTAGAGATATCAGAGAGACAGCTGGTGAGGCGAGCTTGAATAGACGGAGAGAAAGAGGGAGTAGAGAGATAGAGAGTTGAGGGTCATCAGCATAGAGGTGATATTGGAGCCATGGGAGGTAATGAGTTTGCCTAGGCACAGGGTGTAGATAGAGAAGAGGAGAGGGCCAAGGACAGAGCCTTGGGGAACAGCAACAGAGGGCAAAGGAGGAGGAGGAGGAGGTAGAGTTGGCAAGAGACACATTGAAGGAGTGGTCAGAGAGGGAGGAGGAGAACCAGTCGGGGACAGAGCCATGGAAGCCAAGGGAGTGAAATGTACATAAAGCTTGGATTGTTTTTCCCTATGTGCACTTGTCCACATTAAATTTCATCTGCTATTTAGATGCCCATTCACCCAGTTTCACAGCATCCCTTTGCAGTTCTTCACAATCTACTCATGTTTTGACTATCTTGTATAACTTGGTGTCATCTGCAGATTTCATCACCTTACTCCCCTTTCCAGATCGTTAATGAATCCATTAAACAACACCTCCCAGTACAGATCCCTAAGGCACTTCACTATTTACTTCTCTCCATTGTGAAAACTGACACTTTAGTCCTACTTTTTGTTTCCTATCCTTTAACCTGTTGCCAATCCACAGTAGGAGGCTGCTTCCTATCCCATGACTTATTAATTTCCTCATGCGTTTCTCATGAAGGACTTTATCAAATGCTTTCTGAAAATCCAGATTGACTATATTAATTGGTTCCCCCTTTGCACATGCTTTTTCACACACTTAACAATTCCAATAGATTAGTGAGGCATGACTTCGCTTTGCTAAATCCATGTTGACTCTTCCCCGTTAACCCATGTTTATCAATATGCACTGTAATTCTTTTTTTTAATAATAGTTTCCACCATTTTGCTCGGTTCAGATGTTAGGCTCGCCAGTCTGTAGTTTCGAGGATTGCCTCTGGAGCCCTTTTTAAATATCGGTGTTATATTCACTACTCTACAGTGACAGATTTTAGCAATAGGTTACAAATTACTAGTAGTAGGTCTGCAATTTTGTATTTGAGTTTCTTCAGAACTCTGGCATGAATACCACATGGTCACAGTGATTTACTTTGTCAATTTGCTCTAGAACCTCTTCCTGAGTCACGTTGATCTGTGACAGCTCTTCTAATTCATCACCAAAAAGAACAATTTTGGCATGGGTATCTCCCCAACATTCTCTGTCATGAAGACTGAAGCAAAGAATTCATTCAACTTCTCTGCAATGGCCTTATCCTCCTTGAGCACCCCTTTTATTCACTGGTCATCTAATGGCCCAACTGACTCTTTAGCAGGCCTCTTGCTTCTGGTGTACTTTAAAAAGTTTTTATTATTAGTTTTTGCCCTTTTAGCGAGTCTCCAAATTCTCTCTTGGCCTGCCTTGTTAACATTTTGCATCTAATTTGCCAGTGCTTATGCTCTTTCCTATTTTCCTCAGAACTAACTTCCCATTTTGTAAAGGATGCCCTTTTGGTTTTTATAGCCTCTTTCATCTCACCATTGAGCCACACTGGCAGGCATTTGGTCCCCTTGCTACCTTTTTTAACCTGTGGAATACATTTAATTTGGGCTTCCAAGATGTTTTTAAATAGTCTCCATGGCTCTTGAAGACATTTACCCCTCGTCGACATTTACCCCTCGTCTTTGTTCCTTTTAGTTTCCTTCGAACTAGTTTCCTCATTTTAGCAGTCTCCCTTTTTAAAGAGACAGATGTTAAATGTTACTGCAGTAGTTTTATTCAGCATTCTCCCTCCAGTAAATATGTCAAATTATATTATGATCACTGTAGCCAAGTGGCTCCACCACCGTTACCCCTTGCACCAGGTCCTGCGCTCCGCTTGGGACTAGATCCAAAGTAGCTCCTCCTCTCATTGGTTCCAGGACCAGCAGTTCCAAGAAGCAGTCACTTATGGTATCTAGAAAATTTACCTCCATGTCATGCCTGAAGGAAACATTTACCTAGTCAATATGAGGATAACTGAAATCACGCATAATTATTATTATGTTGCTGACTTTAGTAGCATGTCTAATCTCTGCTAGTATTTCATAGTCAGTCTCACCATCCTGGTCAGGGGAACGATAGTATATCCCCACTGCTATACACTTCCCCCTTATACACTTCCCCCTTACGCATGGTTTTTCAATCGATAGAGATTCCAGAGTACAGTTCCCTTCCTGTAAAATTGTAACCCTACTTGACTCAGTGCTGTCTTTACCATATAGAGCCACCCCACCACCAGCTTGACCTACTCTTGTCCTTTCAATATATTTTGTACCCCAGTATTACAGTGTCCCATTAGTTATCCTCATTCCGCCAGGTCTCTGAGATGGCTATTATGTCTAGATCTTAATTTAATGCCATTATATTCTAATTCTCCCATCTTACTTTTTAGACTTCTAGTATTTGCATATAGACACTTACGTGTATTATTTTTATTTTTATTCTTAGTCTGCTCATTATAAGCAACTGTTTCAAGTATTTTGGAATCATTTCTACTGATCTGTTTTGCACTGATTTCCACCTATGCTTATCCTCTGTTCGCCTCTAGAGAATATTAGGATACTCTAATTTCCCTGAATTAACAGCAGCATCCTTTGGAGATGCCTTGGTCTGAACCACATGCTCTTCAGTGCCTGTCAGCTTTTCCCTGGATTTTAATTGTTAGTCCCAGCAGCCAGTTTCCGTTCTGGTTAAGGTGGAGCCTATCCCGCCCTTCCGCAAAAGGTTCCCCAGTTCCTAACTAATCTAAATCCCTCCTTCTTTCACCATAGTCTCACCCACACATTGAGACTCGGGAGCTCAGTCTGCCTCTGGGGTCCCGCGCATGGAACTGGGAGCATTTCTGAGAATACTACCCTGGAGGTTCTGAACTTCAGTCTCCTACCTTAGAAACCTAAATTTAGCCTCCACAACCTCCCTCCTACATTTTCCTACGCCATTGGTACCCACATGTACCATGACAACCAGCTCCTCATCAGGCCTCTAAAATTCTTCCTAGGTGGCATGTGAGGTCCGCAACCTTTGCACCAGGCAGGCAATTGACCAGCAACCCAGCTATCTACATTTATAATAATTGAATCACCAGCTACCACAACCATCCTATTCCCTCCCACTTGGACCCCCCCACCTCACCCCCCCGGAGACATATCTTTGGTGCGGAGAATACCACAGCCGTTTTCACACAAGATGCCCCCCGCCCCTTGCCTTTTGTGAGCAACTGGGTGGGCAAAGGGGGGGGGGTTCCATGTGACCGTGGTGGGTGTGTGTGCATGCTCCCACACTCCACCTATCTCCACCCACCTCCACTGATCCCCCATGCACAGAGGAAGCGGACAAAATGAAGATGCCTCTGTGCATGCAGATCAGTGGAGATGGGTGTGTGTCCATGTAACCGGTCATCCACGGACCACGCCCCCCAACCCGCACCACGGCTTCTCCCGGCCCGTGTGAAAAGGGCGATTGCCTGGAAGGTAGGTCCCAGCTATTGGCTCACATTCCCCCATTCCAGTCTGATGCTGTCCTTCCTTCTCAGAAATAGATAGGTCTTGCTTCTCCAAGGTAGCATAGAGGCTGTAAGAGTGGGGGCAAGACTGCTCTACTATGTCCCTGAAGGACTCCGCTATATCTCTCTGTCTGCCCCAGGTCCTCCATCTCAGTGGGGCTGTAACAGGGCAACCACTGGGTGTATCCCCCTGTGAACAGACACAGAGATAAGTGCCTATAAATGCATAAATGGTTAACCAGGAAATGGCTAATGAGTAGGGTGAAATAAATATCTGGAATGAATAACAAATTGATCAAGTTTGATATATTTGTTTCCAAGTGAAATTAATTTCCTGCCCTATTTTGTTTATTTGTATACTTCATTATTTTATATTCAGTTGTTCAGTACTACATTAACATTGTACTATGTAAACTATGCTACAACATGGAAAACATTTGCAAGAAGAACACCACACAGTGAGTTGATAATGAAACATAAGCTGTGCCTAAATGCAGCAAAAGGTTGGTTCTGGGTTGAATTACTAAGGGATCAAAAACTAAATATTACAAAAGTGAGAAAGGAATGGGGAGAAGAAGGAAAGCATGGTGTAGAATATAACTATTTATGGGTTTTTCAGAAATTCTGTAAAGACACATGCTCTTAAAAATTTGGTTAATGACACACAGCATTTGACCTACATAAGCAATGAAGTGTAACACCCTGTTGTGTTATTTCTGATGGAGGAGTAGCCTGCAGTATAATATACTTAATCTTGAATAAAACAGAATATAATGTGGTAACATTTTCCTGATCCAGCAAGCCCATGGAGTGAAAGGCAGTTAGCCTCTACGCAAGCTTTACAGCAGGATCCTCAGGATATTTAGCACTGGCACTAGCATTTAGTGCTGGCACAAGGTCTGATTCTCTTCAGTAGGACTTTCACCAGTGCTAAGTGCTTCTGTTGGATGCTAAATGCCCTAAGGATCGCATTGTTAAGCTTCAGTCTCTCCAGAGACTTGCAAGTCATGCTGCATTGCACTAAATTTTGTGTGGTTGGTTTGTGATGAGGGTTACTGCCTTTTACAGGCTAAGCTGAAATTGCCAAATAGAGTTTGAGATGGAAGAATAGTGCCTGATTCATGACCTTGTCTAGAGTTCAAAACAATGTTATTGTATGGGAGGGAGGTCACCTTGAGGAGACTGGTACTGAACTGGAAATATCCTCTGGCCTTCAGAAATTGAAAAATAGTCAGTGCTCAGTCTTAGTGAAAACAATGGCTCACTACAATGGGCTTGTAGCAAAGAAGCTTAAAAGGATGTTCTTAAATTGATACCAGAGGGCATAACCATTTTTAATTCTAGATTTGCTTTCTGCCATCAATATTACATATAAATCAACCTTTCTGTTACCTAACAACATTTGCTGCTCTCTTATTTATCCTTTATATCTTTGATATTAGACCTAGGCATTTTTCTGACATTTCTTTCATTCAGGAGAAAAGCATTAAAATTGAAAACAATGCAATGTGGAGCATATTTAATAAAGCATTGCTATCTACAGCTTTCTCGACTAATATCCTGAAATGTTCTCTTATGGACTGTACAGCTCATTTTACAGAATAATCATTGGTAAAACATGTAAGATTCTGAGCACATTAGACTGTGCATTTGTAACACCGTTTTCTTGCAACAATGCAGTTAAGTAAATTCTTTTTACTTAGACATAGTCTAACACTGGGCATGTGTGTACCTCTGTCATCAAAACAACATTGCCATACCAGTATTGGCCTGCTTCCATTAGTGCCACTTGCAACAGCTCAGCAGCTTGAAGGTTGCTCTGTAAAGGCATGTATCAAGGGGGGAAAGTAGATGTGACTAGGGGTGTTCAGAAGAGACCATTTTCAAAAATCCATAGGGATGGGCGAACGCGGTTCGGAAGTTCGGAGTTCGGCCCGAACTCGGCCTGTTTGGATGACCGAATCCGAACACAAACACAAACTGGCCGAACAGAACTCAATTCCAAACGCTGAAATGACCGAACAGTTCGGTCAGTTCGGATCGCGTTCGGGTGAGTTTGGGTGGCAAAAAAAGGTTCACTGTAAGGTCAAACGTGACAGGGAGGGGTAGTACTAGTCACTGAGGAGCAGACTTCCAGGCAGCAGGAGTGGAGAGGCTTGCAAGAAATGAAACTATCTGCCTCCCCCCTTCCCAACACCTTCTGAGCTAGTCACTGTTCCTGAACAGCAGGCGTTGAGTAGGATTATTAGATTGCTTTAAGTTTCATTTCACTTTTGTACTGAAATGAAACTTAAACCTTAAACTGAAACCTTGTGTTTGTGATTCCCACCCACCCCATCCCATATAGAGAGAGACAGAGAGATAGGTTAGGGATAGTAGACAGTTGTAGGAGCTAGCTTAGTGATAGAGATAGCGTTAGTGATTTAGTTTTAGTTTTTGTAGGAGTAGGCCTGTGTACTTATTAGATAATCCATTTAGTTCATAGCATTTAGAATAGTTAATAGCATTTAGATTTAGTGTAGATATATATATATAATATTAGATTTTAAAAAATGGGGAAAAAAACCATATAAAACCAAAAAAACCAAATTAAAAAACCAAAGAAAACCATATAAAACCCAATAAAAAACAAAAAAAACCATATAAAAAACAAAAAAACCACCCATAACATTTCCCGAACGGCCGAACTGCCGAACTGAATGGCTGAACCCAAACCCGGCAAACTAACCGAACGGACGAACCGAACGCAGCCAAACCGAATGGCCGAACCTGAACCGCGATCTGTTCGCCCATCCCTGAAAATCCATCTATTTTCGTTTCCATTTTAAAAAACAATTTGTTTTCATTTTATTTTTGTATACAAATCTTTTTTTTAAAAATTAAAAATCACTGTGGGTAATTTTAGACGTTATGAGACCATGGTCAACCACAGTGAACCCCCTGTGGTGGTAGTTTGTTCCGTAACGTCTATTTGATTTCCGCCACCGGTTCACCATGGTGAAACTCTGGCGGGAATCAAATTGACCACGATTCTGGACCTCTGGCCACCTGGAGGTCCAGAATCATGGTGGGATCGGGTACCAACCGTGGTTGGATTGGCCATGGTCTGGAAAGGGCCGAAGGTAGTGTCTGTTACCTTCAGCTCTGCTGGATTGTGGTCCCGATTATGGGATGGGATCAGACACAGCGGCCGGATCGGCTGCTGCGCCCACCCGTCTCCCAGAAGGCGGTCGGTTGGGGGAGCACAGGGGGTGGGACTGTGCAGCCGCACATCACACCATGCAACCCCACCCCCTCCCTGATCCCCTGTAGGAATCAGGCCGGCACGTCTGAAGGATGGCCGGACTGATTCCTGACCGGGATCCGAAATGAATCTTGTTCCGTGATTGAGCGTGGCGGGCCTCTGGGCCCGTCATGTCTAAAATTACCCCGTGTGTGCGCAAAATGGCTGACAGACCATTTTGGAAAAGGGCAGCCATGTGCAAAATAGCCACTGCACATGTGCAGTCTGGCTGCCCTTTTCCAAAATGGTAGTGATGCTGTCACTGCCGTTTTTAGAAAAAGGTATACATGCGCAGAACGGTCTGGTATCCGTTTTGCGCATTCACATGATTTTTATACACAAAAACAAATGAAAGCATACAATATTGTTATCTTATTCATTTGTTTTTGGGTTCTTAGTTATTAAAATGAATAGATTTCCATTCATTTTAGTAACTTCAAAAATGAAAACAAATTGCACATCCCTAGATTTGACTGAGGAAATCTGGAATTAGAAGTACATTCCTATACCTGCATTGGAATACGGATCATGAAGAGCAGCTTTAAATTTTCGTGAACTTATTGTATTTATTGGATATTTAATTTTAAAATAAACACTGAAGATTTTGGTTTTATTTTTTCCATAAGCTACAATTCTTCGTAAGTTACTTACACAGTAATTTAAATACTTTTTGCATCAAAATGGGATCTGTTACTTCTAAGTAAAAGCAAACTGTTAAATGACTTTATGTTTTCCTTGAAGTGTTTCACACAGTTTTAATTTTGACACTACACTTCAAATTTATAATTTTCAAAATAGTTGTGCTGCTTAAAGTCAAGGATTTTGTAGCTGTTTTTTCCGCACACCACCAGACCCTGGCCTTTCCATTGTGTGACATGTGCTAATCCTTCTCCAATTTATTGTCTCATGTTTCATTTTTGTTTCTAACATGCTTTCAGTCATTATCTCACGCTACCTCGCTCCAGATATACTCAGTTCATTGACAGCCATTACAGAGATGCCAGGTATATATTTTCCTGTGTGTGAATCTGGGTTTGGAAATGCATGTGCCTGTGTGTGCCTACATTTTCACTTCACACTCAAGTCGTATAGTAATAGATCAGAGGTGGGTAGATGTCTGCTCAGGAACCACATACTGCTCTTGGGCACTGTAGCTCTTGCCAGAAGTGACATGCCTGTGGGCATGTCCATGCAGCTACCTCAGAAGCAAGAGAGGGTGTTTTTAGACAAGGTGGTACCCCACATGGCCACCATGGAGCCAACCACCTGTCTGAAGGTGGAGTTGTGGGATGCGTGCTCCTGGAGCACTGCCTGGAAATCCGGAGTGCTCCATGTGGGGCAAGCCAAATAGCTCCATGGCAACAGGTGGCCACAGAGTCCCTGCCCATATGTTTGAATGGCAGCACCCAGCCATGCCAGCAGGCCGGTCTGACGCACATAGGCACTGTGTTAAGGGGACATGGCCTTTGCAAGTCACAAGAATTGGCCAGGAGCACTGGTAGCCCGGATTCCCCAGCACTTATGCAGGGGACATGTCCGTTGGAAAGGCCAGCCCTGTGCGCTTCCCCCTCCCCCATGGTCTGTGGCAGAGGGAGTGTATGGCTCTTTGCCTCTGTGGCCAGGGTAGCCATGTTGGGAGCCACCTGTTTGAATCCCTCCCCAGGCACTCCATCTGAGTGGGTTCTCAGCAGCAGTGCCATTTAGTGGCCATGGACACACACACACACACACACACACACACACCCATCACCTTGCTCATTTAAAAACACCCAGAAGCTGAACCACCATTTCAGCCAATCAAGCATGTACTTTGCTGCTATTGCTGCTGCCCCAAACCACCAGACCACCTGGGAGTCAGAGCTTTGATGTGAGGAAACTGGAGGGGGAGGGAGGCAAGGTAGGATGGAGTTGGGGAAAGCAGTGCTGTGCTGTCCCATCCCCGAGATTGTGTGTTGTGGTTTTGGTATGTGGCTCTTGGGCTTGGGAACTTTGCCCACCCCTGTAATAGATGATAAAATGTATTCTTCTTAGTAGCCGGGGGGATGTTTAAATTTTTTTTTCTCATCTGTGGATTCTCAGTTGGACAACCTAATAATACTTTTATAAGACTATGTTTTTTATCCAACCTCAAAGAGACCATAATGAAGCTGCATTTGTAACTGCCATTACAGAGAAGTTTTCAAAAAGCCATTAAATACTACATAATTGTTCATCAGTATATGGGTTTAATCTAGCCAGCCTGAATAAAAAATACATATGCAGTATTTAAACTCTATTACCCCTTTTAAGTCTTAGCTTGCAATAGGACATTCTAGAATATGACAACTTTTAAAAAAAAACAATTCTCACCTACAGCTTAATTTATGTTTAATATTTTTAATTTCAGTAATTTTACTAAATTAACCAGTGCTTTTACTTATAAATTTATTATAAGTAATTTAATAAATTGGAGGTTGGATAAAAAAATAGTCTTATAAAAGTATTATTCAGATGTCCAACTAAGAATGTATAGATGAGCATTTTTTTAAAATATATATATTTTAGTAAATATAAATTAATCAGTGTTTTTTAAATTTCATTTTGGCTACTCCTATTTCTGAAACTTACCTCCTTTGTTGAAAATTCTCTCTTTTCATGTTTGTTTTCATTTCATCTTTGTGTTGCTTTTCATTGTGTTCACGCATTATGTTTTGGCAGCAAGGATCACTCAATGTATCCTATCTTTTGTGAAGATGCAATCAGATTACTTCGTTCCCGTACGATGTGCCGTACCTATTCTGAGGGTGCATACTATGAATTTGAGAGGTATAACCATGTGGAGTATATTGTCTATTATTCTCCCACTTCATACTCAGGTAGACAGTAGGGGTGAGATAACGGCCCAATTTAAAGATTCGGTTTGGTTCGGTTTTGTTATAAAGGTTTTTCCTGATTTAATTACAGGTTCAGTTTTTTGGTTTTGTATTTAAATCTGGAAAAAACCTTTGAACCAAAAAACCGATTTCCCCCATCCCCATGAGTCTTATTTTTCCCCCTTCCCCACCTCTAGGGCCCTAGGATGAACTTAATAGCCTCTCAGAGCTTGATTGATGCCCTGCTGGACCACTGGTGCTGTGGGGGTCCTGCTGGCAGGCCCCCTTCCTGCAGTATGCTGCTGAGCTTCCTGCTCCACTGCACGCATGTGAAAAATGGCCACCGGGACCATTATGTGTATGCGCAAAATGGCCACTACCCTTAACCAAAATGGCAGCAGCCAAAATGATGTTGGCACCATTTTGGTTAAGGGTGGACACCCCGTTTTGCTCTGGGGGGTGGCGTGGGTGGCTTAGTTTCCTTTCCGTTGACTTCAATGTGAAGATTTCCCATTAATGTTCCCATTGACTTGAATAAGAAAAATATGAAACGGGAACATCCCATAAATGGCAGGCCAATTTTCGGGTGGTTTGGTTTAAACAAATACCAGAAGTCTAGTAGACACTGTCTACTAGACAGTAGACATTCTCCAATCTTGCACAAGGAGAAGTCATGGGATTTAGCAACAGATTAGATCTGAGATTTAAAGGAGAGGGAAGAGTCAAAGATGAACCCCAGGCTACGTGTCTGAGGGACAGACAAGATGGTGACTCCATCAATGGAAAGATGTTGCAGAAAAATGGGCTCAGTACAGAACAGATCCCATGCGACAGCCAATTGATGCCTCCTGTAAATTGAATATTATTCTGTTAATTATTACTTATTGAGTGTGGCTTTTAGCCAATAGTGAACCCACCTAATGATGATTCCATCCAGCCCACATTTTACCATCTTCATGTGGGACCATGGTCCTATATCATGTGGATGTCAAAGGCCTCCTATCCACTATATGACCTAATCATTTTAGCTCCTTTGGCTTCTTCTCTCTTTTAGGTATCCAGTAATCTTGAATAGCATTGCTAGAAAATGCTAATACTTGTATGCAAATTGAGAATTCAGTCAAGCCTGAATACCTGTAACTGTGAACTTTAGACTAACTTAATACCATGCCAGGCCTAATTAAACTACTTAAATGCTTTCTTTGCTTCGGATTATCTTGGGAATAAGTTAACCACTTTGTTTTCATTCTCTGCTCTTCAGTTCAGATGGTCTGAATATTCTGGTTCTGATAATTGTGTCAAATCTAGTAGATTGTGTTCCCCACCAATTTCCCTACTTTTTCCATCTATGGTATGAGATTTGTTTCACACTTGAGTCTTAATTAATACACAATACTAATCTTATTCCCATAATTCATTTTATCCTCTCTTTTTTTCTTCTTTGAAATGACAAATTTACTAGCTGAAGCTTAAAGCTGCTTTTCTTTTCTTTTTTTCTTTTTTTTTCTTTTTTACTCATTTTTTAATCCTGGGTAGGAAACACAACCCACAGTGTCAAAAGTAGAAGCATCTCTTATACTTAAGTAAGGACTAAAGCAGTTACGTCTCATCAAGAAGGTGTTTTCCTTTCTTTGTATCATTCGTAAAGTTTTCAGTGTCTCTATTCTCTTTCTGTCACTAAGCTGACACCGAACCTCTGAGAAAGGTTATCTGTGTCAGCCCCAAATTCAGTTCCTCTTCTGGATTTCTGATGTTCTAAATTGTATGATAGCCCACATGAATATTCCTACACAAGTATTCTTTGTTCCCAGATGGATTACAATCATTGGGAGCTTTCCTAACTTTGGGTAATTTCAGATGTGCCGGGCCCGGAGACCCGCCACGCTGAATCACACACCAGGATCCATTTCGGATCCCCGTCAGGAATCAGGCCGTCCTTTAGATGTGCCGGCCTGATTCTCACCAGGGATCGGGCAGGGGGTGGGGCTGTGCGGCGCAACATGCGGCCGCACAGACCCGTGCTCCCACGACTGTCTGCCTTCCGGGAGACGGGCAGGCGCAGCGGCCAATCCCGTATCACAGTCTGGGCCACGATCCGGGATGGGCCAACGTTACAGATGTAACTTTTGGCCCATCCCAGTCTAGATTGTGGCCAATCTAACGATGATTCTAGAGGTGAGGCCGGCCTCTCCTCCAGAATTGTGGTTATTTTGATTCCCGCCAGGTATTCACCATGGTGAACATCTGACGGGAATCTTTTAGACATTACGGGACAAACGGCCACCACAGGGGATTCACTGTGGTTGACCATGGTCTCGTTTCATCTGAAATTACCCCTTTTAAAACCACCATTAAGTACTTGTATAACCTTAACACCACCAAGCAGTGTTTTGTGCTTTCCTTTTGCCTGGCATTGAGGAAAAAATGACATACGCACACACAATTAGCCAAAGTTGTCTTTGGGCATATTCCTCATTTTAGAAAAATTAACCAGGATTATTTGCTCCTTCTGCCTTTTTGAGGACACCATTTCAGTGCTTGTCTTATCATTCAGGGCCAGCTACTTGCTCTCCTCCCTTTGTGATCCACTATCTCCTTGTTGAGGTCAGGCCACCTTTCATGACTACATGCATATTCCTTTTGTGTTTATCACCTAGATTTTCCTGGCTACTTGCTGTTTACTTTCCTTCATTTTCAGTTTCTGTCACATACATGCATTCAGCTTCTATTGTTCTCTCAATTATAATTCTGTTTGCTCTTAATTAATTTTGGCAGTGATTTAACTGCTGTTGAAGGCAACCTATTTTATGGGGTGGGGTGGGGAGGAGGCTTATCTACTTGTATTTGCATTGCTCTCATGATCTTAATTCACAATGAAGAAGAAGGAAGATATTGCATATCAAACTTCTTTAGCTCTTCCAGTAGACATCCTTTATAGTGTCTGCTATTAATGTACAATATTTCTTATTTAGAACTTGTTTGCTCAGGTGGACTTTCGGAACTTTACTGTCTCATCCTTTCACTATCTTCCCTTCTCAGTATACAGCACAATTAATGTACTTATTATACCTCTGTTTACATTTCCCAACCACTTGTACACTTTTTTCTGCTATGAAAGGCTTATTGAATTTAAAATCTCACTCCATTTAAATGGACTGACCTGATAAATTCAGAGATCTATATAACAATGTTCTGAGCATTTTTTATTACAAATCATTACTGTCTGAAAAATGGAAAATATTTAGTTTCTTTAATCTTGCCCAACCTATACTAATTTCCACTCATCCCATGGATATAAAGGTCCTTTCACATGGATGCCCCACCCCACCCTGGCGTGCACACGTGTGCGGGGGGGGGCACCTGTGGGAACACCGTAGGCGGTAGGTAGGGGTGCGTGCTCCCATGCTCCACCCACGCACGGAGCAACAGGCACCAATGCCTGATGCTCTGTGCGTGGAGGTAGGTGGGGGTCTGTGGGACTGCACGCACCGCCCCCCCACCCACTGTGGCCCGTGTGAAAAGGAAAACAAGAACTTTGGCCTTTAGGATTCATTCTGCTTAAGATGTCCTTCTCCCTTACATCTTGCGCCTAGCTTCACTGTTCCTTATTCTTTTCCTTTTTTGTATTCACTGCCATATTTCCCCCTTTTTTATGTTGGAGAATAGGGGAAGCTGATTTCTACAAAATCATGCAAAATGTGCAGTTATCTTCAATTCAGTAATTTTGTTGTGATTCTTCAAAGTACAGAAACACAATTTTGGTTTCTATTCCTAATAGGGAATTTTACAATAACTATATCCTACATTACTGAAATTCTTAACTTGTTTAAACTACCATTAAATACTTGTATAACCTTGGGCCACTAGGAAACATCTTTCTATGGATCACAAAGCCTGAAAAATGACTGTGCGTGAGGTGGACTAACATGCTGTGCATATATACATCATTATCTTCTATTATACAGCAAGGAAGAAATACACAGAAATGGAGGCAATATTAAAATTTCTAAAATGTCTGTGCTATTTATTTCATATTCAGGAGGAATAGGCAGGAGAGAAGAGTGCCTAATACATATTTTGATGACACTGCTCCTATTCCTGAAAGGTATTTTAATTTCTATAGTAGAAATAGATAAAATTTTGTATTTTAGCAGTTTGTTAGCAGTGTACTATAGAATTTTGAACTGGCAAAGCAGCACGGCACGTAGATCTCCACTTCACCTCATACAGGCTGGTCATTTTTAAACAAGCACAGCTGGAGCGGACATGTCCGCTGGTTGGAACAGCCATGGAGCACCCACTCAGGTGGAGTGTGTGGGGAGGGATTCTAATGGGCACCCTGGGTGGGTACTGCAGCAACCCCCGGACAGTGCCACAGATCATGGGGGAGGGGGAAGGACAGGGCTGGCCTTTGAAATTGACATGTCGCAGCCAAGTGCTAGGGAACCTGGGTTCCCCAGCCCTTCCGGCCAGTTCCTGTGCCTTGCAACGGCTGTTTCCCTGCCCACAGTACTTCTGAACGACAGACCACTCAGCTGACATGGCTGGCTGATGCCATTCATATGGGCTGGGGATGCATGGGCATTGGCTCCCATGTACTTTTTTGGCTGCCCCATGTGACACACTCAGCTTTTTCCCCAGTGCTCCGTGAGTGGTCAAGAGTGGGTGCTGTGTGGGTCACAGGAGCACCCCCCCACCCACATCACCTTCACATGGGCGTTCAGGTGGGTGATCAATGAATGGACATGGGTGGTTGTGTCTAGTTTAAAAATGGCTTTTGTTTACAATCAGAACTATCACTCTTCATGGTTTGAAATGCTAAACAGTATTTTAGCATTTGATGAACTACTCTCTATTTATTTAAACTATACATATTACCTGGACATTTGTTTATTTGTAGAAATCCATGTCTGGTGGAGAGTGAAAGGGAGGGTTGAGGAATTAGCCATAAGCGAAAGTAACTTGTTCTTTCCCTCTTATATGAAATAATGACTCACTTAGGCTGCTTTCCGACGTTACATGGAACGTGCGCGATTGCGACCCCAGTTCTATAACTACAGGGACTAGCACCTGTGAGAATGCACTAATCTCCTTTTATCATGCGAGAACACGTGTCCTTGTAAAGGCTACATTTGGGGACCTGGTAATGTGTGAGTGTTCACGCTTGATAAAAGGGGATTAGTGCTTCACGCTTGATAAAAGGGGATTAGTGCATTCTCAAAGGTGCTAGTCTACAGTTACAGAGCTGTGTCCATGATTGCACAAGTTCCCGCCCCTCCCATGTAACGTCAGAAAACTGCCTTAGCTAGGATTTTCAGGTCATAAGAATGAAAAGGGAGGCAGTACATTTATATGCCAGTTAATGCTTATAATCCTGCAGAGCACTTAAGTGTGAGTAGACCCACTGGCTTCAGTGGTACCAGGATGTGTTCAAGAATGTGTTTCATTTTAAGCACTTTCGCTGAACAGAATCAGTTTTATCTTTTCCTAAATTTGATAGCAAGGGAGACAAAGTCGTTCAAATGATATATTTTATTAGACCAATTGCTGTAGGTAAAAATGAGCATGCTTTTGAGCCACCCAGGGCCGGCCCTTCATCAGGCAGGTAGCACAGCCAGTCAGAAATATATAAACTGAGCAAATGTAGGACAAGCATATTTGGCTAGTGATGTGATAGCCGTTTTAGTAGTGGTAGCATGCTTAGAAGAGAGATGTAAACATAAAGAGAGAGGAACTTTATGAAAGCAAGCTCATTCCTCTCCTCCTGTGCGAGTACTTTGGAATTTCTTTGTATGTTTCTGAAGCTATCTCTTGTCATAAATATATATATATATTTATAGCAGTCTTTAATAAAATAACACTACAGTATTTAAACCAGTATGTTATTTAATTGATATTACTATTAAATGTTAATCAAAACAATTATTTTCATAAAATCCAAATGATTCACCTGAACTACTTTGTTTCCATTTCAAACCTTAAGGCACAAACTTACGTAAATGTGCTGAAAATGATTGTCAGCTTAAATAATATATTGTGACTTAAATCTGATAATTAAGACATTTAAAAAGTCATTTTCCTGATCTGTGTATGTAAATTCAGTACATGGAAATTTTGGAAACACTAGCATCAATTGAAAAACTTCCCAGATTGGCCAGTAGTGGATTTATCTCATAAAGAGTTCTGTTACTTTTGTATCTATTTATTTATAACACCTCTTTATTTTACCTGCATTGTAAAGGTATTACAATGGTGCAAGTCAGTGGGCAGATCATGTAGTCAATGGCTCCGCTGAAAACTATGGGTAAGTAGAGAGTGTAGTGTGGTAGTATGTAGATTAAAGAACTAGACTCCTAATCTAAATGTAGAGTAGATTGATTTCAGTAACAGCTTTTATTCCTAATAGGGAAATCATCCTCCATTTCTTTCTTCACAGACCCCAAGAAAAGCACATTCATTTGCTTTTTTCTCTCCACAACTAAAGTATTTGATCTCATTATGAAGATATAAAAAACAATGATGCTATTTCAGTCTCTTTGTATGGATGTTCTTCATGCACTGGACTGTATATAAGAATATTGGAAAAAGAGAAACTAGTGCAGTAGTTGATTTAAAAAAAGAAAAAGAAAGAAATTGTCTTTCATAGTTCTACTAAGTACTTCTTTGAAGGAGGGACTGCAGGATCAAGCATGCTTTCTGATACAAGTAGTGGTCAGTCCTGAAATCATGACTGCCTCTAGCAAAATTCTCTTTGATTTCACTAGGAATTTTGCCAGTATAGATTGTAACTTACTGAAGTAGGGACAATTGATATTATATTTTGAATTTCCTTTCTTTTTTATTTAATTTTATTTATATATTTATTTACATGTATATACTACCATCCCATCAAGGTTCAGGATGGCTTACAATCAATAAAAACATCTAAAAGTCTCCTTGCCCCCCGAACCTTAACCCTCCCCTTAGCCTCCTCACCCAAAGCCACACAACCTCATCCCTGCCTGCCAAACGCCTGGCTGAATAAAAAGGTCTTACAACGTTTTTGGAAGATGAACAGTCTTGGGGTTTAATGAACCTCCAAGAGGAGAGAATACCGTACGAGCCACCGAGAATGCCTCTGTGCGGGCCCTAACTGTAGGGCTTTAGAAGTCAAAACCAGCACCTTGAATTGTGCCCAGAAAGCTAATTATTATTTGGGTGATAACATAAGTGGTTGTTTGCACTTTTTTTCATCATTGGTCCTAAAGATATTTAAAATAGAATTGTTCTTTGTATTTGCTTTGCACATAGGAAGATCCTTGAGAAATGTTATTTTGCAATGGGAGAATGGGAAGGAGAGTTCAATGGACTCTAGCAGCTTGAACATTTTAATATTCTGATAGAAAATATATATTTTTTAAAATAAAACAAACATTAACCCTTTTATCAGGGTTTTTCTGCTCCTCAGCTATGTTCATAAGATCCTGATAGCAAAATATCAATATGCTTGGTCCTTCCTCACCACCTACACCTTTCTCCCTATGTGCACATCTGCCAACTGCCTCGTAAGTTGCAGTTTTGCTCTTCCTAATGGACATCTTGCTGCTGAATCTGAGGAAGAGTACACAGTTCTCCTGCCCTCACATAATGTTATCAGCAGGATGCAACCGGTTATCAGTAAAACAGCAAAATAATACTGAAAGTGTTGTTGAATTTTATAAACTAAACAAACTGCTAAAAGAGAGATGGCTATAATTTTTTTTATCTATTTCTTCTATGAATTTAAGATATTGCCATCTATTAAGTAGTAGGTACAAAATGTTCAATTGGCAGTGTCATTTCCAAACAGAAACTATTTTGACACAAGTGTGATGGGAAGGTCTTGTGGTTGACCCAGGGATGCTTCACAAAGGAGGGTAGACACCACTGTTTTGTTCTTTTAAATAATCATAAACTGCTTTACTGCTTTACTGAAATGAATGGAAGACTGTTGAACTACTTACACAGGTTTTGGTTTAAGTGTCTCAAGGTTTCCCCTTCTGGGGTGGTAATGAATTAATCAATGTACCCAGGTTTACAGTTCAAGATGGTAAGTGATTTGGGTAGCCAGTTCAGATGTACATAAAATCAGCAGCTATGTCTCAATGCAACCTACAAGCCTAAATTGGCTCCACGAATTTCCCTGGGTAACAATCAAACTCACCCAAGGTATCCAAGTAAAATTCCCCTCTTAGGGGGAGTGCTTAACTGGGTTTTATTTATTATTTATTCTAATATTAACCCCGCCCTTCCCAAATAGGCTCAGGGCAGCTTGCAAATATAAAAACATATTTGAAAAAATCCCCTAACTCCCCCACTAACCATTTTGTTAACCACTCCATCCAACCGTATCCCTGCTGGCCAAACAAAAAGATCTTACATCTCTTTCAGAAGATGAACAGACTCACGCTTAGGCGGACTTCCAAGTGGAGGGAGTTCCATAATCATGGAGCAGCCATCGAGAATACCTCTTTGCTTGCCGTTGTTGTAAAAACTTCACAGGCAGATGATATCTGCAAGAGGGCGCTCCCTACTGACTTCAGAGGCCACAACAGAACATAAGGGAAGAGGCAGTCTTTCAAATACTGGGGCCCAAGCCATTTAGGACTTTATAGATCAAAATCAGCACCTTGAACCATGCCTGGAAAGCTATTGGCAGCCAGTGCAGACTCTGGAGCACTGGTGTAATGTGATCCCAATGACCCGCCTGCGCCAGAAGGTGGGCCACTGCATTCTGCACCAGCTGCAGCTTCTGAACAAAGGACAGCCCCAGGTAGAGCACATTTCAGATGATGGTGGCTGTCACAAATCGGCTTCCAGCTGCTCTCCTGATGTCTTTCTCAGCAGTTCCTCTGCTGTTCAAGCATCTTCTCCAGGCTTGTCCTTGTTCCCTTCTGTCGGATCTCCTAGAGTAGTCCCTCAGGCTTCCTGCAGCTCCTTGGCTTCCAGTTCTCTGCAACTCCGAGTGGCAGGCCATTGTTAATTAGCAGCTGCCCTTGTTAATTTCAAAGCTGCTCTCCATTGCAGGTGTCAATTACAAACTGCTGCTATACTCTGCTCAGCCTCGTTGCCCTGCATCCTCCCTCTTGGCTGTAGGGCTGCTTCCAGGCTCCCTGGCTGAGCGAGGGTTCCTCCAGTCCCACCCCACAAGTATCTGGCTCTCACCAGCTCACGTGCTCAGCTCTTCCTGGGTTTATCAGCTCCCTCACACTAAGCTGCTCCCAACTGTGCTCTTTGCTGACCTCTCACCCACAGCTGTTCTCCAGGTGCCTCCCTCTTGCTCCTCGTTGGCATTTGCTCACCCTTGGCCTGCGCTCTGGATTCACCTCTCTCTTGCCAGCTCTCTGGGTACCTTCCTGTCACTGCTCGAGGGACCTCTGTTAGTGGGAAGGAATCTCCCACCTTCCTTCCTGAAGGCCTTGATCTCCCAGCCTATCTGAGATGTCTCACTCACTGGTTCCGCACACCTGCTCCAGGTTTCCTTTTAAGTTCCCAGCCCATTCATCTGGGCTTTATTAACTCAGTTACTGGCCCTGATCTTAAAGGGCCAGTGTCCTGGAACAGGATGGCAAAAGCCACCCTGTTACAGTGGCTGAATCTGATTTAAGAAAAAAAAAAAAAAGGCTGCAGCTTGCTTACCAGATGAAGTTGGTGAAAAACTTTCTTGGCCACCACTGCAACCTGGCAATATAGGCAGAGCAATGGATCCGAGAGCACCCAAAGCTGTGAACCTGAGTAACCAAAGGAAGCCAAACCCCATTAATAACAGGGCTTCCTATATCCTCCAGGTCACAAGACTGGCCAACCATCATCACCTCAGTTTTGTCTGGTTTCATTTTCAATCAGCTCACCCACATCCAGTTCCCAATGTCAGCCAGGCTGCGGGTGAGCACAAGGACTGAGACGAGAGCAAGTGCTCCCATTTTGAAGGGAAATACTGACCTTTCGGGAACTGCTTGTGAGTGTCCATCGATATTTTATCAGTTTCCAGTGATTCTACGCTTCCGTCATGTTTTTCCATCATTTTTATCACTTTCCAGGACTTTTAATCACTTTCATCGTTTTATAGGACTTTTTGTCACTTTCCCAGACCTTTTGCTACTTTTCGTCACCTTCCAGGACTTTTTTGTCACTTTCCAGGAATTTTATGACCATTTTACGTCAGTTTTACAGCACATTTATGGCAATTTTCAGCACTTCCCTGGCACACAGCCAGCACGTTTTCATCTCCACAACCCCCTTTGTTGCATGCAAAGCATCCAGGGCTTGGGTCCAGCCCATGGCAACTCCGTTCAACTTGTGAAAAATAACAGAAAATGGTGAAAACAGTGGGAAAGCCACCAAGTTTCCATGTCACGTGAATCTAGGCAAATTCCAGTCTTCCAATGGAAGCAGCACTCACTGAGTTGTCTCATTTCAGCCCTAGTAAGCACCAAGACTTCAGAATCGGGGTCAAGATGAAAAAGAGAGATAGTTGGGTGATATCAACATAATGATATCACTTTACTCCAGATTTCCAAACAGTCTTGCCCAGGTGCCTAAGATACACATTGAACAGGAATTGGGACAAGATGGAACCCTGTGGGATCCGACAAGAGAGTTCCTTAGTGGACAATGAGCTGCTGCCCATCATCACTCTCTAGGTTCTCCCCACCAGGAATGAGTGGAACCACTCAAGCAGTCCCATAAACCCCTGCCAGGTCCCGCAGAAATTTCAACCACACCCCATGATCAACTGTATCAAAGGCTGCGGAAAGATCTAACAGAATCAACAGGGTACAATTATTCTTGCCAATTTCCAAACAGAGATTGTCAACCAAGGCTACAAGCTCAGTCTCAGTTCCATATCCAGTATGGAATCCTGATTGACATGGGTCCAGGAATTCATTAGCATTAAGATGCACCTGAAGCTGTGAGGCAACCACTCGTGCAATAATGTTCCCTAGAAAGGGAAGATTAGAGACATGGCAATAGCTGGCAGGGGAGTCTTAACATCAAGAGATGGTTTCTTGAGCAGAGTCAGACAACCGCAGTTTTGAGGCTGATAGGCACCCTGCCCCCCAAAAGGAGGCATTGACAACCCGAGCCAGCAACAGCCCTAATGTCTCCAATCTAGCGGTCACCAGCTAGGACAGACATGGAACTAGTTCACAACTGGTCACCTGCACAGCTCCAAGCACATCCTCTGCATCAGTGGTCAAGACTCATTGAAGCTGATCCAAACAAACCAGACAAGAGTAATTTGGGTAATGGGCAATTTCCAAGTTGTGCCAAATATGAGCGACTTTATTTGCAGAGTAGGTGGCAAACTCATCACAGTGGGCAGCTAATGACTCTGGCTCCAGGTGGAGAAAACTAGGATTTAATAAGCTATTCACCACCCAAAAAAGCTTCCCTGGACAGCACTTTGCAGATGCTATGGCAGCAGCAATTAAAGCTTTCCTTGCCACTTCCACAGCTACGACATAGTCCTTCAAAAACAATCTATGCTACTGTAAGTTGCCTTTGGCACGATTCTAGCACCACCTGCGATCTAACCTGCTTTAGCAGCCTCAGGTCTTCTATACCCCAGGGAGACCTGCACTGTCACAGCAGAGGAAGTAGATGCCTGGGTGCTACTGTGTCGATGGTCCAGGTCAGCATAGCATAACACAAATCAACAAGGCCATTGACAGAGAGGCCATCAAAGTCAGTGGGTAAATCCCCCAAAAAGGTCTGGAATCCCATTGGATCTATTAGTCTCCAGGAGCGGACCACTGGTCCACCACCCCTAAGGGAACAAAAAGAGGGCAGGGATCCAGACCCTCAGAAGGTAATGGTCCAACCATGACTGGTGTAGGGCTGTACCGAATAGTACTTCCGGGTATTTGGACCAATTTTCAAAGTGCCGAATATTCGGTCTGAGTATTCAGAAGTAATTCTGTCTTCTTGCCGAAGCTTCACACTTCGCAGACAGAAGCACAGAATGTCGGGAAACTTTGGAAAGTTTTTGCAAAGTTCTTGAACCCACAGCCAAAGCACTACCCAGAAAACCACTACCCAAAAAAGCAGGCTAGTAAGAGTGGGACAATGGCTTCTGAAAACAACCCAAAAAAAGTGCTACTGCGTGCAGAAATCCCCCCCAAAAATCCAACAGTAGTGTACCCACAGCATGGTCCACCATCAGCAGTGAGTGCACCCACTTTATCATTATGCCAACCAAGCAGTGCACAAAAATGCAGGCTAGTAAGGGACATTCATTCCAAAAGAATACAACAACCCCCACAAAACAGTCTGCAACTGCATGGAGAAATGAATCCCACCCAAAAAAGCCAGCAGGCACAGGCCCCAGAAGCTGTCACAAAATTAAGAAAACAGACACACCCCTCCTTCCCTCCAGGGGGCACCCTCTTCCTTGGCATGGCATTGTGGCAACGGTAACTTGAATCGACCAAGCAAACTTGGGAAGTGAAGCCAGGCAGAGAGATCCCAGTCTGACTCTGGCCTCATGGTGCCAAGTAGCTGGCAGAACAGTAGAAATTACACTTAACAGTGAATCAATTAGGCTCTGTTGTGTACCATGCCACAGCCTAGACAACACACACAATCCTGCAAAACAGTCTGTAACTGCATGGAGAAATAAATCCCACCAAAGAAAGCCAGCAATCACAGGCCTCAGCAGCAGTCACAAAACTAAGAAACCAAACATTCACACCCCTCCCTCTCCAGGTGCACCCTCTTCCTTGGCATGGCATTGTGGCAATAGTAACTTGAACAGGCCAAGCAAACTTGGGAAGTGGAGCCAGGCAGAGAGAGACCTCCTCATGGTGCCAAGTACCTACCTACCAAGCAGCATGCAGCAATGTGGCACCCTATTATTATTTGTTTGTTTTAAAACTGCATGGCATAGTAAAGGGTAACATAACCCCCATACCCCAGCATTGGCCCTATGGACAGGACAGGCCAAACCATACCATGCCAGGCCAAGCACCCCTGTCCTCCACGCCCAGCTGATTACTTACAGATCCAACAGCAGCCAAATTCATCTAAGAGAAATGTCTGCAGTGTAGACACTTTTATTTTGCCCTACCACCCAATTCAAAAGCTGACCATCTGACTTGGCCAGCCCATCAAAACTTGCCATCTAGCTTACCATCACTCAATTGTTCCCTCCCATATCTCTCTCCTACCAAATATGGCACTAGGTTTTATTTCCAGAAGAACCTCAACTGTCCACCACCACCCACATATGTAGAGGTTTGCGAAGTTTCTGAAGTTTTCCAAATAATGACATTGGTCCTCAGAACTTTGGAATTCGGCCTTTCCAAACCGAATACCTTAATATTTGGCAAATTCTGAAGTTTTCAGAAGACTTCGTTTCAACCGTACATTGGTATTATAACGACACCCTCAATAATCGGAACCCCCATTTCCAGGCTAGTGGAGAATATGGGATCCAATTTGTGTCCAGCCTCATTTGTCAAGCCAGATATTATCTGGGATAGACCCATGGTTCTCATGGTGGCCATGAAATCATGTGCTGCCCCTGGAAGGCTGGCCTCAGAATGTATGTTGAAATCACCCAAGACAATAAGTCTGGGTGATCTCAACACCACCTTTTGAGAACAGCTTGGCTAGAGCAGTTAGGGAGTCTGCTATGCTTCAGGGTGGTTGGTACACCAACAGACTCCCCAATCTATCCTGTGCCTCGAACATGAGGTGGACACACTCTATGTTGGGCAAATCTGACACTGGATACCTTCAATAGACCAGATTGTCTTTACAGATCACTGCCACTCCACCCTACTGGCCTCCAATCCTATGCTAATGCTGCATTGAGTACCTGGCTGGAACCATCTTGGACAACACAGCCCCAGAAGCTCCTCCAGCCAGGTCTCGGTATGCACACAAGGTTAATAGTCTTATTCTGAACAAGATCATTGGTGGTAGTTGTTTTATTAGCCACTGACTTTGCATTAAGCAGTATCTTTGACAGGTCAGATGCTCCACTGACTTCAGCCCCCAAATATCCCGAGACAGGAAGTGGGAGGGGAGGAGCACAGAGGAACAGAAACCAAATGTCTGCCCTTGTACCCAAGATGATATTTCCTCCCTGCCAGCCCCAGCCATACCTCCCTATGCCCAGCATGACCCCAACTGGCTCAGCAGCTTCCCCCAATGGTTTCTCCCCATTGATATCCCTCCCAAGGAGATGTTCCCTCTCCCAGCACAAGAAGCCGGCAGGCATCCCCTGAGCCTGATATCCCCAGAGAAAAATTTTGCCAGAGAGGCAGGCAGGAAAACCACCCAGCCATCACACCGTTGTCCCCTCCTCTTACAAGCAGGTTGTGGTACCACCCCAGCCCCCAATAATCCCATGCCCACACTCACCCTCTCAGCAGGGGTGTGGCACAGGGCTGAGAGTGGGCTCTACTTCTGTGGAGATGTGTGATTGGGCAAACTAGCCTGAGGGCTGAGGATGGGTGGAAAGGCATGCCTGTGTAAGGAAGTGGGAGGTTGCAGAGCCATCCCTTTTTCCTTTAGCAGATATCATCTTAATTGTGGAGCTGATTCCACCTCTTGTCTTACCAGCCAGGAGTGTCTCAGAGTATTTGATCTATTGATGCGATTCCCTGCTGCCATACAGTATGCAGCTGCGAAGATTCTGCTCCTTTTCCTTTGGGCTTGCCTCCTCTCCACGCTCCACTGCATTCTGCTGGGGCATGCAACTTTCCGATAGCAATTGCGTACCTATTATTTTATCTGCCAATCCATTTTTTTTTGGTTCAAGTTCAGTAGGAAAGAGAAAACTATTGTTCAGTTTCTTTCCAGTTCAAGTAAAAATATTGGTTTGAACCAGTTTTCCTTTTCCAGTGCCATTCTGTTTGGATTCCCTGCCTAGAAGCACTTGCACTGGCAAATCTGCCAGTAAATATGCCTTTTTGCATCACAGCCCTGGCCCCCAACCACTTCTAGGGACAATTATATACCAGGCATTTCCCCTTATGTGTTGCTTACTATCTCTTACACTCCATTCGTTAAATTGCATGTGCAGTAGCAATGTTTGAAAACTGCTATGCATCTTTCCATCTTAAAATACAATTCTAATTAAATATTTCAGCACTTTCCAGTGAATCAGTAATTTTACTTATGCTCTGAAATACCTTGGGGAAACAGGAAATTAAAGATATAATGTAAGACTTAATTCTGAATTCCTTTGTTTGCATAGGTTTCAGTACTTCCATTAACAGTGATATGATTGTTGTCTGTACGTAAGATGTGTGACAAAGTGCCACACTAGACTTGGGTGGGTCATTCACATAATCATGGGCAGTGGGCTGCTACCTATGGTGGGGAACGTGGAATACATCTTTGTACGTGGGGGCATAGCTAGGAGCAGTCAGACCACACTTAAGTGCTGGTATTACTATCTTAAGAGTCATGGCTGCTTTTACACGAGACACTAATTGCGGGATTGTAATTTGCTCTCACAGTTAACTGCACATGTGAGTTCACTATTCCACGTTTGTCCCTTGAGTGCTTGTGTATTACTGGAATCCAAAATCCTACTCTTACAGTGTTGAGTGTTATGGTTGCGCAAAATTTGAAACATGGGAATATCTGTCGGTATTACAATTGCAAGATAGTAGCTGGTGTAGAAACCAGCAAACCAGCAAGATGGAGCCGTAGTTTGTTCCTGGATAGTTAATTCCAGCCATCTTGTTAATTTCACTTTGCTCTGCTGCTGGTTTGTTAATTTCACACAGTTTTACAATGGTTTGTTAATTTCAATCTGCTGCTGGTTTGTGGATTTCAATTCCTCTGAGGCCAGTTGGGCAGCAGGCGCAGGGCAGAAGGGGGAGGATGGAAATTGTGCAAAATTTGCACTTGCAAGAATAGTAGATCCTATGATTAGTGATATCAGTGTAAAACATGCAAAGAAAAAATAGTGAGACATACGTCTCATGAGAAGGGTGCCCAGAAAATGAATTATGCAATTTTAAGATTACAGGAACAAGTAAATTGTGGGAGACATGGTCTCATTTGAAAACTGCCTATGATGTGAACATATTAAGTATAAGATAACAATGGGGCCGATCATAACCCGTGCACACCGTGCATGTAACATGCACACAGCACGCACACACCTCATGCACAACCCTGACTATGAGGATTATGGTGCGTGTGCAACCCATCTGTGTGCATAATCTGTGCATGCAGGGGTTTAGGATTGTCCCCAATGTTACCTATATTGTGCATAGTTTCATTCTAATATAGTATTAAATATGTATGTATGCATGTAAGATTGTAATGCACCCTTTCCCAAAGCCTCTGGGCACCTAACATATAATACATATAAAATAAACATTACACAAACCCCATAAAAATATATACTACAAAGAAGTATAAAATTCACATAAAATAGCCCTGCCCCCGCAGGCCCATCGCCACCTGCAAAATACCTGGCCAAATAAATAGCTCTTGCATTGCTTTTCGAGGCTTGGACTTTAGTTTGGACTTTTGAGCCTCCTGTCCTACGACTTGGCACACTGATGAAACTAGCCAGGGTGCAGCCCCACTGACCTTAGGGACTGAAAGAACATAGAAGAAGGGTCTTTTAGATAAATACGACCCAGGCTATTTAGTCCCAAATATGAGCTGTGTCAAGTGGAGATTCATACAATTATAAAGTCAGGGTTCCTTTACTAGATAGCTAGTTTTTGGAGATTGTGAAATATTTATTAAAACTAAGATTATATAATGGAAAAACATTTTGGTAATTTTTAAAAGTTTCTAAAATGTAAGAGTTATTTTCCTTCTTCCTATATTATTAAATGATTGGTCCTTAAGGGGTGTTGACTCTGTAAGCAGAGGAGATAGGAAAATCAGAGAATGATTGCTCTCTCTATAGTTACCTCTCATACCATCAGGACAATTTGACATAAATTGCATATCTAAGGGTGATTTCAGACGTTACGGCCGGGCACTTTCACCACGGGCCATGGGGTGGTTCGGATCACAGTCGGGGGTGAAGGGGGGAGCCAACAGACGTTCCCCCCTTCGCCCCCAGCTGTGTGGACCGCCGAACCACAGCCCATGGTGAAAGCGCCCGGCCGTAACGTCTAAAGGGGCACACACACCCCGGAGGGGGCGGGGCCACGCGATGCAGCGTGCAGCCGCACAGCCCTGCTCCCCGGCCACCCGCCCTCCCCAAGACAAGCAGCCGCAGCAGCCTATGCGGCCGCTGCCGCCGCCCGCCACCCACCAGGGCCCCAGAACGTGGTGGAGGTAAGGTAACAGACGTTATTTTTCCTTCACCACGTTCCGGATTCCCCCTAACCATGCTTGTTCACCGCTGTGGTGCGGGAGAACAAAGCGTGGTTAGATTCACCGCGGGGGATGGTTGACTGAGGTGAACATCTGGATGCACACAAACAGACTTCACCTACACACACACACACACACACACACACACACACACACACACACACACACACACACACACACCGCAGTTGACTGAGGTTGTCTGTGGTGATTTCAGACAAACATAACATCTGAAATCACCCTAAATTCTCACACATCTTACCCTACTTATTTGTCAGAATGTGTGTAAGAATTAAACCCTTATATAAGCTAAACACATATCTGTACATAATTTTGAACTATATTATGTTGTACATCTCTTATGTTTCTTTAACTGAAATTAACTTTTAGATGTTTGTGATTTTTCAGTCTTTATCCTCTTGCATTATACTGTCCCTTCACATATCCACACTATCTGTTACATTCCCTCCAACATTTGATGGAGAGAAATAGGTACACTTCATGCCACCTCTAGTTTTCATAAATTTACATGCATTTATTATTTTTAAGTAATTATATGAAAATTTGTAATAGTCCACTGACTAACTTTGAGGTAGTGCTTGGAAAAAAGGATGTGTGAGAGACTCTGAGTACACGTTTGTATGTCTAATGGTTCAAGTTAAAACTCAGCCTATTAAAAAGTCAAAAATTTCATTGATTTTGGCTGTAAAGTTTTAGTTTTAAAGTTACTTGGAGGATCCCAGTTGGAAACAATCAGTCTCTTTCAGCAGCTAAATCGTCTCTCACAAGCACATCCATAAGCGTTCTACCTCTTTTTTAGTTTTCTGCTCCCTCCTGCCTGGGAGTTTCTTTGTCTGTTTTTAATTGGGTGAGGGGACAGGTGTGGGGACCTGGGTCCGTGACACTTTCAGTGGGTGAGGGAAGGTTTAAATGGTGGCGGATGGGTGTGCGCTTGGTGTGCACACCCATCCACCTGCCGGCCACCCGTGCCCCCACATGGTGCAACCTGGGATTTTCCAGGTTGCTCCATGCAGGGAGGTGGGTAAAAGTAGGTGGGGGTGTCACACGTGAGTTTTCTGATCAAATGTATTCCTAGGGAATGTGCTTTTCACTGGGGTTTTTACTAATAAATTCCTAATATGTTACCAATACTTTCATTCATTCACACACAGGGAAAAGGTGTCCGTCTCCTTACAGAGTGCCAGAATAAGACCACTAACTGTTGGACCTAGACAGAGTGTCTATTTCCTTACAGAGGGTCAGATAGAGGCAGCTGACTGCAAGATTTGACTCATAGAAGGGTAGAAGGGAAAACACACTTTCACTCCCATAGGGCACAAGAGGTTCCACCAGGGCCTCAGCCCTGGCTTAAGTCCCTCGGCCTGGTCTATGGTTATTAGCTTTCACTCATTCACTGTATCTGTGAGACAAGGTTCTTTAAACTTCTGTGGTTAAATCGAGAGATCAAAAAACAGGCTGGAGATATAAATTTGGCAAAACCTCTGAGCTTTATTTATTAACACGAAAAGCAAGGTAAAAACAACAATATAATCCTTATTACTCTATAGGTTAGTACAATATTGTTCTTTCAACATTCATTCATCCATTCATACATACCTAACCTCCTATCAAAGTGGCCAACTATAATAGAGGTGATGGGGTGCCAGGACCTGTCCATTGATGTTACAGGCATCCATTGATGTTACAGGCATCCGAGTTCCAAAAGACATCCGTCCCATATTTATAGGTCTCTGGTTCCATAGGCCATGCATATGCTGTTAGGCAGAGTCGGCCCTCCCATGCCTTTCATGAGTCATTTTGACTAGGATGTATCTGTTCTCCTATGGTTCCTCTTTTCTGACCAGTTGAACATTGTTCCATTTCATAGATGTCTGTTTTTAGCCTTATGCCCAGAACTGTTGTATAAGCAATTAATGTTCAAAATCAGCTATGCTTGCAAATATGGTGTTGGTTCAGGCTGTACTGGCATCTTGTGCAAGTCTTAGTAATGCGGTTTGCAGTCAAAATCTTGCAAGCTGTCAAATTAAAGTCTGTGCATAGTTCACTTAGGGGCTTTTGGCTTCAAGCAATGTTTAGGGCCTATGGCCTTAAGCCATGTCTTGCTGTTTCAAGCAATTCTTCGCAGTATCTTCAGCCTGGACAATTCTAACTTCTATTATCATTCATACACCTATCATCCACCTGTCTGTCAGGGGTGCATGGGTCTTGTGTATAAACACCCTTTGTTCTTTCCCTGCTTATCCTAAGTTTAGTGAGAAAAGATGCCCCACTCCCAACCCCTAGCAATGAGAGTCAGGATCTCCAGTCTCAATTTTAGTTTCATTTCCTTTCTCATCAGCTAGCTCTCTCTCTCTCCAGATGGATTATTGAGGTGTTAATTATTCCCATTGTTTTGTGAACCTGGTACAAACCAAACAATGCTGGGAGCCCAGTACAAAATAACAAAACCTATTAATGTACAGGGGGGAAAGGTCCTATTTGAAGGTATGTTTTTAGAGTATTCATGTCGGAAGTGTTTTTAACTTGGTTCATCCTAGAAAGTATAATTTCAATTTGCAGACATGCTTATTTATGTTATGCTAACAGAGGATCTTGTGTCTGTGACTAAACAGCAAAGTTCCTATAGCTAGTAGAAGAACAACATGTCCCAGGATTGAAATCCAGCAGCCATCTACAGACACTGACAGGTATTCCTATTGAATATTAGCTGGTGTACTCCTGCAGTTCTCAGCATTAGCTATTGATACCCTTGTTGTGACCATTAGCTCTTGGTACCTATAGCTGTGTGATCAGTGTTTCTAGACGCAGAGGCAGCTTGATCTGAAAATTGCCTTAGAAAACCTTGTGTCTTGTAGTGTGATTCTGCTCCAATTATAATTTCCCTCCCCACCCAGCTCAGTGATTTTGAAATTGTGAATGTACTGTCTTTTATAAACCTGCCTGCTCGCATAGTCTGTTTTTCTTGTATCATGCACAGTAAAATTAATAACATACATGGGATTAGAGCTAAAATATGGAGAAAGCTTCCAAATGTTTTGAGAAACAATGAATTATCTGTAAGCATTCACTGCTATAAAACTGTTGGTTGCTAATAAGTAGGGCTATGATTTAGTCACGGTAGTCACTGGTGTCACATTTTTAGTGAATTTCCCCCCTCACTGTGACTTTTACAGCTTTTCCGTGACTTCCATGACTTTTGCCTAAAAAACACCGGAGGAACCGCCTCCAACTCACCCCAGAGAAGAGAAGTGCCACTGAGAGGAGCAGCATGGAGACCGCAGTCAGTGCCAGCTGCCGCGCTGACGTGTTGCTCCAAACCCCTCCCCTTCTCAGCGCGGTGCAGCTATAGGCAGAGGGCGGGGTCAGAGCTGGAAAAAGCATCCTGGAGGAGACGGCAGCATTTCCTCTGCCTTTCCTCGTGCCTTGCTCTATCTTCCCTCCTTCCTGGGGGTTTCATTCTAAGAGAGATAAGGGAGAGGGGCGGGTTCCCTTTCCCCCTGCCTGGGGCTTTCATTCACAGAGAAATAAGAAAAAGGGGCAGGGGCTCCCTATCCTCCTTCCTGGGGCTTTCATTCTAAGTAAGGGAAAGGAGGGGGGGGGATCCCTTTCCTCCTGCCCTGGGCTTACAATCTAGTAATATGTTACGTTAAGAAACATTGAATCAAAGTAAAACAACTTTTTTTTTACCCATGACTTTTCCATGACTTTTTTATCTTTTCTACCATGACCTAGTCATGATGTTTTAGAAAAAATACCATGACAGAATCTTAACCCTACTAATAAGGCTTTCTGAGTGAAGGCAGTTAAATTGTACCTTTATTGAAGATGCTCTTTCATATTTATTAAAGTGTTAATAATCATAAGCAATTTAAATGCTAACTTCATTAATTGAGAAAACTATTATATTTAGACACAATAAGATCATGCAGCAATGCAGATGATTCATTAGTTATCACAAGGCACTTTAGTCAACAAAATTTAGATTTTAGTCATTCTGAATTGTGATAGCTTTGAAATGCTTATTGTTTCCTTAGAGTAGTCATACAGCTGTTCCTTATGGTGGCTTTGAATCAGGTGAATCTGTGAATATGATGGATAGCCTAGGTTGAGAAGAAAACACCTACTGATCTATTCTCTCATCAGTGTGTCAGGAGAGTTACATGCATAAATCCTCCACACATTGATAAGAGAAAAGGCCACCTAAAGCAAATGTTCTTTGTTAGCAAAAGTAGAAGAGGTGGGAGGCAAAAGTGCTGTTTGTAATGCAAAGGAGGTCCAAAACAGTTTAAGGTTCATTGTGGGTGTTCGATAGTTTTAAGTTTGACTGTTATCTATTTCTGATTATTAAAACATGAATTTCAGTCATTAAGGATATGATTATATTCAGAAACACTGAACTGAATTAGGAATAAGGATACGATTGAAAGTCAATGGGACTTGTTTGAAAATCCTGACCACTCACAATTAGGGATGGGAAATTGTACTGAAAATTGGGATCGATTCAGAATCGGACTGACCTGACTTTAAATTAGAGTTTAGTTTGTATTGATTGGAATTGGTTCTGATTCCAAGCAATATGGACTAAATCCATGTGTCTGCCCCCAGCTCTGCCTCCCCCGGACCGCTGCTTGGCCCAGGCATTGGGCAGGGATACACGGGAGGCAGAGCTGGGGGTAGCGGGGCTGTACAGGGGTGGGGAGGGGTTTAGTTGCCTCCCAGGACCCCTGCCTGGCACCTTCCTCCCCCAGGCCCCTGTCTGTGCCTGCCTGCCCTGACTCCTGCTGCAGCAGCACTGGGGAGGGCAGCTGGGCAGGAGTCTGGGGGAGGCCTGCACTGGGCAGGGATTTTCAGAGGCAGAGCTGGGTGAGGAGGGAGAGGAGGGTAGTTGATTCACTTACCTTTTTTCCTAGGCTCTGGAGTCCAGTGACCCACAGTGCCTGGCGTGGCTTTCTTAGGGCCATGTCGGGCAGAAATACTAGAGAAAATAACCATGCATACACAAAAATGGCTGCCATGGCCGATCTGTGTATAGTTGGTCATTTTCCAAAATAGCACCTGCAGCATCAGTGCCATTTTGGAAAATGGCAGCCAGTCTGTGCATGGTCAGCCAGCAAGGTGCTGGGGCGGGCAGGCATGGGCAGGGATCATGGGGAGGGGGATTCCAGGAAGGGGATCTAGGAGGGAACTACTCCTTCCCTACCCCTGCGCAGCCTCTCTACCCCCATCACCGCCTCCCCTGGACTCCTGCCCAGTGCCAGGCAGGAGTCCGGGGGCTTCAGAGCTTCGGGCAGTTTGGTGGGTGCATAAGAAGCTGAGAGTTCCTTAGAGTGGTGCCAGGCCGCCAGCCCACTCCAAGGCGCTTTGATAGACTCCACCGAGGGAACTGACCCTTTTGGATCGTATCCCCCCGGTAGGATCAGACTGCTTCCGATTCATCCCAAATCGGGCCAGTTGTATTGATCCAATCCTGATCTTCCCATCCCTAGTCACAATGGGCCTGAGTTGCGGCCTGGAGTCATATTTTGTGCGTAGTGCATTGCCCCAGCATGTTCTCTGATGTCAATGTGGGTACAGCCACATGATACAGTAACCTGATTTGGGCAGTCTTACCCCCTATTTCAGCACCGTTGTCATGTGATACAGTGGCTTGTATGCCCAGCGGCTGCCAGATGTTCACCCTGCACCATGGTGGGCAGCAGCTGCAACATGCTGTGTCCTATGAAAAAGGCCAGGGATGCAGTGCATAATCACCTTACCCAAAGTAGGGTAAGACTGCCCAAATCGGGTTACCATCGTGCTGCTTGTGTGATCGGGCCCTGTGCTACCCCATGGTGATGCCTGGTGGCACAGTGAACAGTGGGCACAGGCACCATTCCCATGCTTCCATGTCATGGGCAGGGGTGCGGCAGTGGGTGGGCCCGGGGATGGTGGGTGAGAAAAAGCAGTGTCCACAGATGTGGCCGGCGCCTCAGCCTACTCCAGAGCATGGTGGGGCATCCAACAGTGGCTTGTCCCGTTTCCCCATTGTGGGTGGTCTGGCAAACCATATGCCCTGCTCTCCTCACCAGCTCCGAAGTGTGGTGGCTGCAACTGCCTGTCCCAGAGCACATGGGTATCGGTCCTGGCCAAGCTCATGTGGCTGTACCTTGTGTCTCAGGCGGGTATAAAGTGGCCCAAAGCTATGGAGATTGAAGTTAGTAGAAGGGAGTTTCTACTATTCTTGAAATCCATACAGCAGAGCTGACTAGTTAAGTAGAGGTTTTTATTGTAGGGTTTATTTTTATTGATGAATACTCTAATTAATTAAGAGTATAGCTCTTACTCTGGCAGTAGCACTAGCCATGCAATCTTTTCCCCACTCTCTATGTGAATTAGTTCTCACTGTGTTTGGCCCCTTTGTGAAGGGCATAAAGAAGATAGAGGTTCCTTCTAATCCCTTTCTTACACAGCCAGCACATGGACTGGCCACATTTATCATTGATTTCTAGGAGGGGAAATTTTATTTTTCAGAATCCATTCATATAGCCAAAAAGAGAATATTTCCAAGCCACCATATGTATGAATGAGTCCCTATCTTACCATTTGTAGCACTGAATCCCTCCTTAAATGTTGTGTAAGTTAAGCAATATCAATTGCAAAGCTAAGACTATGCTTTGTTTATCCACAATGTTAAAGAAGCGAGACAGTGGATGGTATGGTAGATCAAGCTTCCTATTCAGAAAGTGAACTGATAGAGCCAGAAGAAAACATGAGGTAATCTTTGTGGGATTCTGCGAGTTTGGTTGTGCTTTTCACTGATCTTCAGTGCCTTCCATTTTAATTACCATTGTGTGCCACAGTGTGGTTTGTTAGCTTGTTAGGAGCTTTAGCTATAGATTGTTGGTGGCTGGTGTTATTCTGAACCTGTCTATGGGGATTTCATTTGATTTTATAGGAATCCATTTAATACCTCAAGGAAGACATGCACGAACATTCAATTTTAATGTCTCTTATCAAATAATTCAGCAAAATTGCCAACCCTAGAAAAAACTTTACTCTGTTTTAATACAATCTTTAGAAGTATAATGCTGTTACTACCATAAGACTTCTTGTAATGAGGGTGCATGTGGTATGTCTCCTTTTCTAATGCTAATTAAAACTTTGCTTTTCATTATATTTAATCACCATCCAGTCGCTCCACTTTTTAGCCAAGTTTGGGTGATTTCAGACGAGACGGGGCGGCATTCATCCCATCCCGGAATCACCCAAATGATTCCCCGCCGGGATCACTCTGGCACGGCCAACAGATGTGCCCGGGGATCCTGGTGGGGAATTGGGGAGGGGTCGCACGGCGCAACGTGCGGCCGCATGGCCCCGCCCCCTCCATGGTCCCTCGCCACCCGCCTGAAATGACCACAGGCCGGAATCCCGGCAGGGATTCCTGGCCGTGATCCCCGTCCAGACGTGACGGGCCCCTTCATCCCCACTGGGAATCTCCTTCACCACGCGATTGGCACTGGCCCTGCGGATTCAGCCGATCGCGTGGTGAATGTGATTCCCAGCGGGAATTGAGCATGGCGAACATCTGGGGGGGAACTTCCAGTTCCCCAACAGGCGTTACGGGACCATTCCCCACCACAGCGTATTGACTGTGGTTGAACGTGATCTCGTAACATCTGAAAATACCCTCCATTGTGAAATACAGAACTTAGCACTCAGGAGGAACATTAATAGGATATATCTTAGGTTAATAGTTTGCAATTCTATGGTGATTCTTTTAACTCCAGCAGAAGACTGTTAATAAGTTTTACAGAATAGGGTCAGTGTGTACAATTTTATTTTTAAAGATTTTAGCAGATTTGTATATTTTGAGGATTTTGTCAGTTAAATATTTCCCCTCATAAAATAAAATTTAAAAAAAGGTTTAAAAACCCTACAATAAAAATAACAATGAAGTAAAAAATAATAAGGATAATTTTTTGACCTAAATATAAAAAATTAATATATAGGTGTTATAAAAATATAATAATTATTTAGGTGCAAACGACTTAGTCCCTATCCATTTTTAAATTATATTTTAATGGCTTGTTTTGAAACCTCCTTAAAAAATAAAAAATAGAAATCTAACACTCTCTCACTTGTCAAATGTTTCCTCATTACTTTGGCCATGTATCAGACCAAGACAGAGGAAAGATTTATTTTTTTTCTCCCCAAGAGACAGTTTCTTGTGTATTATATATGTGAACCTGTTGATTGTGTTAGTGTTCTTATAGGTAGCTCTTCATCAGACCTTTGAGAACTGGTGGAACAGCCAGTATTGCATGCAGTTTTTACAATGTCTCATCGCTGATCTGCTCCTGAATTTAAGCCTTACAGACAACCTGATATTCTGTAATCAGAAAAGGATATAGCTTGTGAATATTTACTATGGTGTTGGTCCTTCAAACCCTGTTCTTGTGAATAAGATAATATAGTTGATAAAAACTGCTTACCTGGATGAAAATGTAGAATCTTAACTTTAACTAGGCTTAATATTTTCTAACTGATTTGTTTTTTCCCCTTTGAGAGACAACAAACTGTTTAGCAAAATAACGAATGGCATTTTTACTCAGGAACTGCCAGGAAGCAGACTGTAGCACTCATAGGTATTACTGAGACATTTAAGACAGTTCAGCTCTTTTATCACGGGTTTTTGAATGAGAGCACTTATCTGTAAATACTGTATGTTATCAAGAAGTGAACTCAGAAAAGTTGCCGAAAGATGTATTTAACAATAATTTTTCTCCAAACTCAGTATCATGCAGTATAATTCATAATTAAGAGAAAAGTTAAAGGTCGACTGAGCTGCTTTTTGACTAACATTACAGGAATTGTGAAGCAGCATCTAGACAGCCATATCAAAGATCCAGATCAACAGAACAACGTCCTGTGCTAGAGCGGCCCAACTCCCGCTCCCGATCCACTGAGCGTCCTGACTCAAACCTCATGAGGTCGATGCCTTCATTAATGACTGGAAGATCTGCCCCTCCCTCACCTGCCTTATCGAGGTGAAACAGACAAATCAATCAGACTAATTCCCTTGCCCCACCAACTCACCATTTTATTTTCCCAGTAGCTAATTTGGTATTACCTTTCATTCTTGGCTGATGATCACTAGTTGCTGTAGATACTAACCTTGTCAGTGCCAAAACACTATTTATATTCTACAAAGGATATAATGGTGTGGAGCCATTGTAATTTGTTTACTAACGTAATTAACTACATTTGTTTTGTGATTTCTCATTTATCAGGAATCCTGGGTGGTTTCCACATAAAGCACCTCATAACTATCATGGTTTTCTCTTACAGAATGAGAAATTGTTTGTGTTCATCAGACATTGCTTATGGAACAAACATCATAACAACATCAAATGAAACTATTTTTTTTTTAAAAAAAGTTTCTTTAAAGTGATTGTACTAACTTTGTGTATTAACCATTGTTTTAACCACTGTTTTCTCTGACCACATTTTGCTGTGCTCATATTTTGTATTGTTCTTGATCAAATAAATTATGGAATTATATAATGATGATGAATTTTCACTGAAATAATTAAGTTTAATATAGTAAAGATAGCATAAAAATGCAGAGCTAATTTTGGCCAGTAGATTACCATATTTCAGGACTGTATAATGCATTAGTTGCTTTCTTGTAGTGAAAGATATTTATCAAGAGATAGATCCTGAAGTCGTTTCTCAATTCTTACCCAATTTTTAGTACTTCAAACCTTCATATCTGCTTTATTGCCAGTCAGTGGGAACTTAGCAGAGTAAAAGCTGAATCAAGAGGCAGGCTTAATCCAGAGGTATACATGTGCATACCTGGCTTTGGAAACAGAAGTATAAAATGGACATACATGTGCCTGCATATGATTAGCAGCTGCATTTATAGTACACTAATATAGTTTAGAGTTGTTTAGTCTTATTTAGGTTTTTTTGTCAGATAATGATTTCTATTTTTAATGAAATCTAGTCCTACTTTGAAAAGAGGCAGCAGTGCTGCGACAAGATTTTAGTCCTTTATTAGCTCTTTAGATTTCTAAGATGAATGTGGTGTTTAATTGCCATGATTTATTTTAACGTGTGTCCTGTAGGTCACATCCTCGAACGGGTTCTGTCCAAACAAGCCCATCAGGTACTCCAGTAGCAGGACGCAGGGGCAGGCAGTTACCGCAGCTCCCACCGAAGGGGTCGCTGGAGAGAAGTAAGTGCCATTTTTAATATGTGCCTTCCAGATTGCTTGTGAATGGCTAAAATGAATATTTATTATCTTTCCTTTGTAATTCAAATCCAGTAGTTCAGAGTTGGTTGTGCCTTTGAACCAGTATTTGGCAATAGATTTGTATTTTGTATCGCCTGTTTCTTTATCAACAACTTTTCGCATCTCCTGTGTTCTTTTTGAAAAGCTAATTTTTATAATCGTAATGCTATCAAAGACAAAAATGGACAATGATCCAATCCGAGTCCCATTGAACCAAGTAAGAATTTGGTCATTGATTTCAGACAGAGTAGGCATGATGTATATTGTTTAGAATGGTAATAATGATTAACATATCGGGCCAAAACTTGAAAGGTTCTGAGTGTTTACAGTTCCCATTGATTTCATGAGGAGTCGAGGGTGGGACATTACATGCAAGAGCATTCCCAATGTGTGGCAGGATAGCAGAAATGAGTTTTAGTGAATAAAAGTAATGAAAATAAATTACAACTATGGAGAATGATTCACTGATGTACAAATATTATGATCCAACTTGAAACAAGATCAACAAGAAAAGGTAATGAGCTTGAAACCTGAATAAATGTCAGAAAGATTGTTGGTGATATATCTTCTACAGATATTTTCAATGATTTTATTTTCAGTGCTTTCCTAAACTTTGTAAAGTGAAAAAAATATATATTCAGGAACCTTTATAAGAAAAAGAACACATTTTTGGCATTAAATATATTTTCAACTTTTACATGGATAGAACGTAGGGTAGATGTGCTTTGCAAAATCAGTCTAAATGCCCATATGCACTCTTCTTTTCCCCCCCTCTTTATGAAGACATACTTTGTGCTTTTTTTAAAAAACAAAATTCTGTTGTTTTTAACCCTTGTGTTTTGGTTCCCTTTTTTGTTTTATTTTTACTTTCCCTAGACAATGGAGACAAGGAGATAGAACCTTATGAAGGTCTGTACATAAAGGAGGGTTTGTTTTCTGCTAAAAGCCTTTTTGGGAGGCTGTATGGGCAAAAATAAACCCAACTGCAATTGATGTTGCTTGATTGCATAGACTTTTATTTTGTGTCAATGGAAGTATTTTCCCATTATGAGTTTTTTACTTTTCATTTTTGTGCTTCATAAATTGTACAAGTCACCTTTAAAGCCTGAGAATTTTGCTCCAGATAAATACATAACAGTACCTAAGTATACCTTAATTCAGCAAGTTGCATGACCTGACTTCAAGCACATCAGTGGCACTATTGAATGTGCTAAATATAGGCACGTGCTAGTATCTTGCTGAGCTATATCCCATATGTAGTGTTCCTTAACGTTATGATGAGTAGTCATGTTGCAGTCACTTGGACTACTCATGTGCTTAAAATTAAATACCTTAACTACAGTTTGCTGGATAAGGATCTCAAGTAGGGTGGCCAGATATACAAATTTTAGAGAACACATGATAAAAATGCTGCCCTGCAACCTGTATTTCTCGTGTTTTCTACAATTTGTATGTCTGGCCACCCTTATCTCAAGCAATGTTTATCTTTAAGTATGTGAGTAGTCCCAGAGAAGTCAGTTACTCAGATATTTAACAGTAAACATGTGCCTAAGGCCATGATCCTGAAACAGTCATGGAGATGTTTAATTTTATGCTCAGGAGAAGTTGAAGTAACTTCATCTGAAGCCTTGGTCACTTTGATGAGTCTGCTTATGTGCTTGAAGTTAAACAAATCCATATGCTTTGCAGGACTGAGGTGAAAATTATCACAAGTACAAAGATAATGTTATTTTATTGTCTAAAGCAATTGCTGAATTTTTCTAACACCTACAGGACCAGGAAATTAAAAAAATTCTTGAATCAAGGTAGACATTTAAAGAAAGAGTTGCAAGATCAATGCTGAAAATTAATCTCCACAAAGTGAAAAATATTTTACATAATCAATGCGTCATAGGACCAACTTCATGATAAACTAGAATATATCAATTGCAGTCAGTGTTTATGTCACTGAAGGTCTATACATAGTGTTACTGTACCTGTCTCATCAGATTTTTCATTTGCTGTTTATGATATTATTTTAAGTTTGGAACTGGAATTTCATAAAAAGAAAACTGTGTTTTCTGAGATCATCATCCTAGTATGTTCTTTTTTTTCTATGTAGGCTTTTGTGTTGTGAAAATGCTCATGTTGCAGTTAAATATTATCTTTATATACCAGAAGGTAATATAATGGGGGCAATCCTAAAACCCCACACGTGGGGTTTACATGTGTGTGCTATAATCGTCATAGTGGGGGTTGCGCAATATCAGCCCCAATATTGTTTGTATGAAAACTAGTGGTGTTAGTACTGCTGTTAGATGAGAATTCGCCTTGCTCCTATCCAGGGACATTGACATTGAGGAGTATATGGTTTTTTATCAATAGAAAGAATGTTGATTCTTAACATTAATCTAAAAGAAGATTTTCACAAAATCTGGATTACAGAGAATTAGAAACTACCGACATATTAGAGTTAAACGTACTGTCAAAGCAATGATCATACGTTAAAGCCAAAGCTGCAAGATCTAGACCACTGGAATTATACATTAGCTCACATAGTTTGTTTTTTGTAACTTGTAAAGAAGATGTATAAATGACTTTAAATGGAATTAGTAGAACAAAAATAAATTATTTTATAATATATATGGTGTAACTTTCAATTATGCTATAATGGTCTCAATATTCTATCTAGTTTTCATTCATGTTGTAAAGGTAGCTTTTGTCCCATTCAAGAGCAAGGTAGATCTATTTTGTGGCTCTTGCTGTTCTTCAAGGTCGCCACTGTAAATATACAGAGGCAACATACTTGAAGAACAAAATTTACTGGTAAGTAGCCTTTGGCAGTGACTGAACAAAATTATGACTATTGTACTGTCATTTGTTAACTGCAAACAAGAATTGCATACAATTTTACAATAAGATTTTGTTAACACATTGATAAAAGTTATAACAGTGTGGAGTATATCCCAGTATATTACCAGTGTCACAAAAACGTTTCACTAAGGTTTAGTAGACTCTTTTTAAATAAAATGCTGATGTTATTCACAGTATCTTGATGGAAAACCACTGGGTCTCCTATGATGCAATGGGGGCAGTGAATTAAAAAATTAAGGAAACACAATAAAAGACTGAGACCAAGATAACACTGCTAAAGCAATTAAAAATAAGCATGAAACTGAACAGACCTACCCCTGACTATTGTAGATCATTGTATGTATCCACTTGTGCCCAAGGGCTACTATGTCTGCATGTCCACAGCTGCTGTCTGTGGGTATTTTCAGACGTGACGTGATCACAGTGAACCACAGTGAATACCCACCTGTGGTCACTGTGCCCTGCACGTCTGTTCGGCGGCCGTCAGATGTTCGCCACACTGAATACCCACATGGGGTCAATTTTAACCACGCTTTCCGGGCTCCCGGCACAAGAATCCGCTGAAGCTTGGTGAAAGTGATTCCAGGCGGGCATCAATAAAAAGTAACGTCTGGCCGGCTATCACGGCCCGGAATCCCCGGCAGGATTCCAGGCCGTGGTGAACTCGGCCAGACGCTGCGGCGGCATTGGCCTCGCCGCCTGCCCGTTTCCCCGGAGGGCGGGCGGCGAGGAAGCGTGGAGGGGGCGGGGTCGTGCGGCTGCACGTTGCACCGCACGGCCCCGTCCCTTCCCTGATTCCCCGCCTGGATCCCCGGCACGTCTGTTTGCCGTGCCTGGGTGATCCCGGCGGGGAATCTCTGGGTTGTTTTCGGGACGGGGCAAAGGCGCCCCGTCACGTCTGAAAACACCCTGTGTTAAGTATTGTATAAAGAGACAGAGGCTCCAATTCTCTGAACATTTTTTCTAAAGTGGTCCTATTGATTTCAGCATACTGAATACTTCAGTCAGAACAGCGGCCTGTTAACACAGCACCAGTTCAGCCAGACTACCAGGCAGTTGCGAGGAATGAAGCTCTGACCTTCCACAGATTCCCAGGCAGGGGCACAACTAGAATATAGAAAATGGTGATATTTGGGGTATGGAGAGGGGGGTTCTGCCCTTTTCCTGTAGCATCATTTCTCCCTATCTCCTGAATGGGGCAAGCAGGTTCTGAACCAAACCCTGTCCCCTTGTTGCTGGCCTGACAAGGGAGAAGGCGGGCTGGGCATTTGTGAGCTATCTCCCCATTCCTGGCAGCTTGTCTGGACAGGCTGCTGATAGGAAAAGTGCTCCTGCACTAAACAGTCTCTGGTGCTTGAAAGCTCAACCCTGCTGCGCCCATCAGCTTGTTCAGAAAGGCTGTAGGGGGTGGGGAGGTGCAGCTGGCCAAATGCACATGAGCTTTTGCATGGGGTGAACACATGTCCTGTCTGCCCTCTTTGTCAGGCAAGCTGCTGAGGGATTGATGAACACCCACTTGTCCTCTGAAATGGCCCCTGCAATATTAGTTGGGGGTATCTAAGCAGGGGGCCCACCTGCAACTACACCCTGACCCCAAGGATCAGCCATATTTTGTGTTCTCCATAACTTTTTCTGTAGCTGACGGCAACTGCTGCCCCAAAATGGACAATGTGAGTGAATTAGCTACATGGGATTCTTCCCTCAGGAAAGTCTCACCCTCACGGCCTATCATCTTTAAATCGGCAGTGGACAATGTGGCTCACAGCTTGTCTTCATCTATATTATGGAATTTTAATGCAAATTCAGTTTTTGAAATATATTATTCTTTGCTAACCAGTACTGAAATTTCTCCTCATGAAGAGCTCAGTTATACATTACTCATGCATCCATCATTAGTATTATTATTTATGCTAGTGCCTTCAATGTTGTTGGTATTTTCCATACATTCAGAAAAATGCTTCCTGCTGTGGATCACTTCAAAACTAAAGATAGATGGACAAGAAGACTGATAACTAGGGAAGAGAAACAACAAATTGGGAAGGATGTTTTTAATACAAGTTGATTCATTGCAAGTAATATGCTAGGACTGACTGTTGAAGAGTGACTTAGATGCAGCCAGGCAGGGCAGAAACTTTCCAGAGACTTCAATAAATGTAGGATTGAGTACTATATGTGGTAATATTTAACTTACTTTGATTTAGAAAACAATGTTTAGCTTTATCCAGTTGAATAATATAATTAAAAATTCTATCAAAGATTAATGAACAGGAGTTATCCAATATCATCCAAGTTTTGTACAAGAGGAAAAACGTGCTAAAACATCATCCTTAATAATCTTAGAATAGGACCGTGTAAATCTTAGTCACATGAATAATTTGTACTCATTTCAAAAACATATTTGTACTATACATGGGATCTTTGCACACAGACACTCACTGATAAAATGGGTGTTACATTTTATTATACATGTTGCAGGGATGCATGTGTGCTCTATGGGTGCCCTGCAACATGTATAATAAAACATTTATCGGTGTTAGAGTGTCTGTGTGAAAAGGGCTGTAGTTGAAGAAAAATAGCAAAACTGCTAATACTGCTTGCATCTTTTACATCTAGGACCTATTTTGGGTTGGTCTTAGCCTACCTTGGAAAAGTCTAAAGGAACTCTGCTAACTGCTGCTGTCCTCCATTGGATCTTCTCAGACCTGAGAATTTCCACAGAGTACCAATAGTCTTGTCACCTGATCCCCTGTCCTGGAGGCAGTTTTCAGATGGTGAAAACTTGAATTGGATTATTAGAAAAAGGATGTTGTAGCATGATGGAGTATTTGGCGCTAGACGTAATCTTTAGTATGGAATATTTCAGAGGCATTTTCAGGTGGGAGAATACTATGTAATAAAACAGTAGCTCCAGACATGGCAAGCATATTAATCCAAAAGCCAAAGGGACTTTCATAATAATCTCTTCTTTCACTTTTTTCTTTTCTTTTCTTTAATATTTAATAATTTAAGTTCTTCTAGATATAGAGACAGATTGTATTTAACGTTTTAAGCATATTATGGATAGGTTATTTGCTTTTAGTTGCTTTTAGTATTAAATGGAGCTTCATAGCTAAAGTTGAGCACAGAGTTTCAAATATGCCTCTTCATTTTTTATTGGTGTTTTAGAGCTATAGAAAACATATTACTATTGGGATCCTTGCAGCTTCACAGAGCTAACAGTAAAATAAGACATTTTACTTTATACATTGCTGTAATGCATTTCTTGAATCTCACTGGCTTTAGGACACCACTACACTCTAACTACTTACTGTCTATATTATAAAACCCATGAGATTGCTGTTTAAATATCAACCTTATCAGCTCAATTTGAAATGGGAATGCTAAGACCTTCCACTTCACATCCAGAGATAAAACTTTGGAGTCAGAGGTGCTTTGCTGTCAGTTATTACTAATTGCTGATAATCGTCTATTATTATTATTATATTATTTATTAGCATTTATATAGCACCAGCGATGTACCTGGTGCTTTACAAGGAGTAAGATAGACATGGTCCCTGCCCGAGAGCTTACAATCTAAAGATGGGGGAGGGGAGACAAGGAAGGGGGAACAGAGGGAGAGACAAGGGATGCAACGTTCATGAGGATGCGAGAGCTCAGGTACACGTTCTTGGCTTGGTTACAGTGAATTGGGAGTTTGCAGATAACAGGTGTCTTCTCTGAATTTTTGTGAAGATGTACACTACACTTAAATTTTAGTAGAATTGGTAGTAATCCGTGTAGTAAAAGTTGCTTACCCTTTATTAGTTATTTATAAGTTGGCCATACCATAGCCATTGAGACTGAAATATTCCATTCATGCTCTCTGCACCTGGCTGATATTGAATATTTTTCAAAAATAAAAATGAAAATGGTTCAGCCATTTCTGAGACTATGCGTTCAGCCATTTCTGAGACTCCATCATAAAAGTCAACAACAAAACTCCCTTTGACAGTAATGGTGGAGGTTTGCACCCTAGGGGTAAGGAATAATGGTTAGGTTTTGCTATTTTTGCAAACTTTAACTAGTAGACCTATTCTACGGACTAACTGAATGATAACTGCACTGGGTGTGCTTCAAAACTTCACTGAACTTATTACATGGCAGACATGGAAACAAATACACCAGCAGGCAATTTCCTCTTTTGTCTAGAAAAATCCACTGGAGCCAGGAAGGGACCACGAGTTCTAGTTTCAGCCATTTCCATGTCAAGGGTTACTTCTGTGATTGTCAATTAGATTAACAAAGATTGGAGATTGACAAAGTGAACTGTGCCCTACTGAACTTGTTAGATCTTTCCGCGACCTTTGATAGAGGTGATCACGAGGGACACAACTGTGGGACTTGGCAGGGATGCACAGGAGTGCTCTTGAGTAGTTCTGTTAATTCCTGTCGGGGAAGTCCAAGTGGGTGGTGAAAATTATGGGAGACTGCTCATCATCCCCTCGGAACATTCCCTGTGGTGTCCTGCAGGGTTCCATCTTGTTTCCCCTCTTGTTCAATGTGCATCTCAGGCCGCAGGGCGAGATCATTCAGAGGTTTGGAGTTAACTGCCATCAGATATTGATGACACCCAGCTCCACCTCTCTTTTTTATTCAACTCAGGTTCTGCAGTCTTGGTGCTTATCCAGTGCATGGCTGCTGTCGGGGACTGGATGAGGGTGAGCTGATTGAAGTTGAATCCAGACAAGATTGAAGTAATGATGGTCAGCCGATCTTGTGACTTGGAGGGGATTGGGACCCCTGTCATTGAAGGGCTGTGGCCCCCTGTGGTTACTCAGGTTTGCAGCCTTGGAATACTTCTGGACCCCTTGCTGTGCCTGGAACATCAGATTACTGCATTAGCCAGGCGATGGAGTTTTCACCATTTCCATCTGGTGAGGAGGCTGCATCCCTTTCTGATTCAGATCTGTCCACCATCATCCATGTTGTCATTACCTCAAAGTTAGATGACTGCAGTGTGCTCTAAGTAGGGCTGCCCTTGATGACTGTTTGAAAGTCGCAGCTGGTGCAGAACATGGTGGCCCAGCTCCTTTTGGGGGTGGGTCGACCTGAGCACATTACACCTGTACTTTACAGTCTGCACTGGCTTCCTGTAGCTTTCTTGGCACAATTCAGGGGGCTGGTTTTGACCTTTAAAACCCTAAATGGCATGGGCCCCACATATCTGAACAACCTCTTTTCGTACCATGCTCCACTGCGATCCCTGCAGCTGGCTGGGAACGCTTTCTTGCAGGTACCATGTGCTAGCCTTGTTCACACGACAAGGGCCCACAAAGAGAGGCGTTCTGAGTTGCTGCCCCAGTACCGTAGACCTCTCTCTTCCCCTAGAGGTCTGTCAGAGCCCCAGCCTGAATATATCCTGGAGGCAGTGTAAAACATTTCTTTTTGGCAAAAGGTTTAGCAGGCAGGGATAGGGGCTGGGGTGGGTGGTCTTTATCAGTCAGGGTGGGGTTTTAACAGATTTTTATTGTACTTTTTGTTTTAATTGCTGTAAGTAGCCCTGAGCCATAGGGAAAGGGCAGGGTAGAAATTTTAATAAAGAAATTTTACTGAGTAAAGCCTTGTACTTTTGACTTACAAGGCCAGTGTCAGTTGCTTCCTTTTACAAAATAGGGTAGCTAAGAGGTTCTTCGAGTGGGGCTTCGTGCACTGACAGCATTGGGAGCTGCGCCTGTCCAGATTGGCCCTGGGAAGTTTCCTTAAGCAGTTCTCCTGTCGTGCTCCATGATCCCTCCTCTCACGTCTAACACTGTTGGTGGGCTTGTAGTAAGGCTATAAGTAGAAGGGGCCAAGTGTGAATCACCTCAGTTTCTTCCAACTGCAACAGTGTTTGTCAGTTGAGGGAAACACTTCTCTACTTCGTCTTTGACGTCTCACAGTTACTTGTATTACTTACCTCACCAAAAAAAAAAAAAAGAAATTTAGGACAAAGACACAAGACCAAGTCTTTCTGAATGTTGGGTAGAATTTTGCCCCTTGGGTTGTGCCATGGCAGGAACTGCAGAAAAAGGGGGTTTCAAAAAATATACACATTGCTACATCAAGGGTGCGCCGGGGAGCGTTCTTGATTGCTGTCCCACAATTATGGAACTCCCTCCCCTTGGAGGTCCACCTGAGCTCGAGCCTGTTTGTCTTCCAAAGAAGATGCACAAACTTTTTGTTTAGTTAGGCATTTGGCAAGCAGGAATAGGGTTCAGTGGGACTGGGCAGAGGGGTTTGGTGAGTGGCAGGTAGGTGTAAAGGGTCAGGTGTGGGGGGATGGGAGTTTGTGGGGAGGGTGTTTTGTATGAATTTTCATGTTTAAAATTTTTATGGATTGTGAATCACCCCCAACATCTATCCCAATCATCAACCCTCAAAAGGAGTACCTGATCTGCCTCAGTGAGGTACATAAGCCAACAGATTGCTAGGCATTTGTGAACCTCTAAGTCAGGACTATCAGAGATCGGAAAAATGTGCCTCCGGTTCCTCCTTAAGAAGGGACTTGAGGCACCGGGAGAACTCTCAAAGGCTTTTCCCAGATCATGCACAGTTCCATCAAGGAAGCCCAACTCTGCACCGCCCTCCATGGCACCGCTGTCCTCTCTGACACCGAAACCCTCCCCAACGACTTCTCATCCCAGCCTCGCCGGCATAGACTCAGTCACCAGCATCGACCCCATCCACGACACCATCTCCACTCTCAGCACCATCACCAACTAGGCCTGAAATGAGAAATCTCAGTGAGTGCTGCTTCCTTCAGAAGCAGAGCATTCACCTCCATTCGCATGATGTGGAAACTTACTGGTGTTTCCAACTGTTTTTTGTGTACAAATGCAGACAACCGAGGGCTAGAATCTAATACAATATTCAAATGTTTATGTAATGAATCAAACAAGAGTGAACATCGTATAACAAAACATATTCTATACAAAATGTAAACGAAATCCCGGAGGGAAACTCTCAAAAAGAGCACAAGACTATTTCAAAGGAATGTCCAAAACCAGAAAATTATAATGTAAACACAAGGCATAAAGGGCCTATACAAAATAAAATATGTACAGAGCTTAACAAAGTTTTCAAAATGAAATGAAGTTGTTTCCAGTAATTTCAAACGGTGAGTTGACATGTTTCGACCCAATGGGGGGGTTTTCATCAGAACTCCATAAGGTATTTATCTAGAAATAAAGCAATCAATAAATCTTATATATCACTATATATCAGTGTGTGTAGTATAACATAGTTTATAAACTATATAAAGGTTACCACATGCTCCAAAGACAACCCCCCCAAAATAAAAATAAATAAATATAGATATAGTGTCTTATACCTACCTTCAACCATAACAAACTCCTAAATATCACAGGCCTAAACTGATCTCTGTATCCTTCAGAAAATCCAGGGACTCATATACCCTATAAAAGGGGCAAAAAATTAAGTGCATGGAAATATTTTCAAAAAATGGGATTCCAAAAAAGTATACTCAAATCAAAAAGACGTACTCACTGAATTTTGAAAAAATTATTACTCCAATAAAGGGGAAATGACCCCACACATATTAGGCATAAAGACAGTCCTCTCCTTTTACTTGGAGAGAACCAAACCATTTCAAAAAGACAACTTCCTTTTCATTAGCTTTGGTGGTCCTTCCATAGGTTCAAAGGTCACCTTTCAAACCATCTCATCTTGGTTAGTGGAATGCATCTCTTTATGCTGCCAACTATCGGACAGAGAAACCCCTACAAGCCTTGAGGGACATTCCATGAGGGCCATGGCAACTTCGGCAACATGGTTCAGGAAAATCCCATTAGACCAAATATGCAAAGCCAATACAAGGAGCTCGGCGCATACATTCATAAAACATTATGCACATGACCTCACAGCACACACCGATGCACGCTTCAGGAGAGCTGTTTTACAGGCTCTCCTTAACTAGGTCTCAGCCTCAAGCCTACAGGGACTACTGTTTTAGGACTGAAACTTGCTCTCGATATGCTTGTAAATCTTGTCGAGAACTGGGTTCTCGACAAGATTTACAAAAATGAGTCAAGAAACAGCCAGTTCTTGGCCTGTTTTCGTGAGATTCTCTGGAGAGACAAAAAAAGCCCTCTGCATGCACAAAATGTCCACCACGGCCATTCTGTACATGCACAGCCCTTTTGCAAGATGGCATGGGTTGCACATGAGCCATTTTGAAAAATGGCAGCCAAATCTGCCCATGTGTAGACCAGCTGTCCTTTTCCAAAATGGCACCAGCACAGCCCACACCATCTTGGAAAATGGACTCACATATGCAGAACAGCCACAGTTGCCACTTTACACATGCGCAGAGTGTTTTTAAAATTTTCTCCAGATTCTTGCAAGATTTCAAAATGTTAGTGAGATCTTGTTGAGATCATGGTAATGTTTCTCAATAAATCGGAACGATTCTCATTTCAGCCTTACTTTACACTCTCCCAATAGTGTGAATGTATGGAGCCCCAGTCAAAGAAGAAACTAAGGTTACTTACCTGTAACCGTGGTTCTTCGAGATGGGCTCTGTCACTCACACTGCCTGACCTCCATCCCCCCTCTACATCAGAGCCCTAGTTTAAGAGGTGAACTCTGAAGTGGAGGTTGGAAGGCACAGAGGTGATTTGCACTCTGCCCCTCCTATTTATAAGTCTCAGTAACAGCCTGCCAACAGTGTGAGATACGAAGGTAAAGACCATGGGGTGTGAAAGGAGAACTACTTAGAGACATTTCCTGATGCCAATCTGCATAGGTACAGCTCCCAGCGGAGTGAGTGATGAAACTCATGTCAAAGAACCAAGGTAACCTTAGTTTTCATAAAGTCACTTCTGAAAAAGCAAGGAATCAAACACAGATGCCATCCATTAGGCCACATTGTGTTTCAGAATGACTACGTGCCTGACTGGCCTGTCTTTAATCTATAGACCAAACTGAACCATGGATTCCTGATTTTTCTGTTCTCATTTGCTGTTATACAATACTTATACTTTGCCACTTCAAGAAGTGTACTGTATCTAAAGGTACTGGTCCATCTACATATAAAATAGCCCATTGATTCTGACAGTTATGCCATTATCTAAGTGGGAACAACCTGTGCTGTGCATATAAGGGCCCTGGGTTTGAACACTACTGGTGACCCATGGAAGGGTCACTATGGCTCTACATCAACAAGAGGAAAATAAGTTATTTTACTTCAACATAATGAAATTTATGTTTGTTTTAGAAATAACCCATAAATAGCAGACAAAAAGTACTTTAAAAGATAACATTTCAAAGTTAAGAAATAAAAGTTAAGGTGTCCATAAAACCTAAATTGATCCCCCCCACTCTCTCTCACAACCCATATATATGTGCTATAATATAGTCCTTAACTTCATGATCATCCCTTCTCCTTCCCCCCATGACCCTATCCCTCATTCACTATACAGGATTAATATATTAACCTTTTCATTTTAATTGTAGCATCTAAGGCCGTGTCAAATAAATATTATATATTATTCTGGTTAATTCATGTCACTCTGATATTAACTATCCTAATTAGTTGTAAATGGTGGGAGTATTATTATTTTTTTTTAAAAATCAGTAGGTTTTTCATTCTTGTTTGGTGGACTTAATTACAAAGAAAAACAAAAAACCAAACAACTTGAAAATGTTCATTATTTAACTGTAGCTAAAAGTTATACTTTTGTCTGCTTATCTGTGCTTTAGTCAGTAATCAAAAAGAGCTAGACCAGAAAATATGGACACATCCTACCTTCATACCCTGAACAAAACTCTGATGGAAGTAAATGAGATTTAGGCATAAATCTCAGTAACAGGAATTGATGCAATTATTTAACAATTTATTCACGCATAAATGAATTTGTGCCAAACACATAGGAATTGTACGTTAGTATTTCTTTTGTTTGACACATCTTTTATTTTGACCATCTGTACGTGCTGTTCTCTCATTTTTAATTTTTTTTCCCTTTCATTTGCTTGTACAAATGCAGGAGATGAAGAAAACAAGCATATTGAAGAACAAGGGTCAGAGGCCGAGGCAGGTCTGTCTGACCATGTGTTCATATCCCATTCGGATATATTTCCTCACACGCATGTATACTAGTTTTCTAGCTTGCCTGGAAATACATTTATTTCCAAAAGCCAGACAATTATTGTTTCATAAGATGAACATCAAATCTCAGTCTAATGCATCATGGATTATTTACTGATTTAAAATGCATAAAGGGACACTAATTTCAAAAATAAATTCAACTGACAAAATTGTTATAACCGCATCATCTTGTTTCTCTGTGTATAACCATTTTTGTCATCATGGATTTCCACCCTTTTAAAAAAAAAAAAATTAATTCCTTATTTCTTGAAAAAAATATTTCCCTTTGGTTCCTCAGAAACTGCCACCCACTTTTTAGCAAGGGAAACTGATGCCTTCTAAGTTTTCCATTAATTTGGAATTAAATGTTTGTGCCATTGAAATAAATTCCTATGCTTTAATTGCCACTTCCACTGTAATATTAGAACCCTATGATGGAATAAAGTAGTATCAAGTATGTGGCGTCATACTAATAAATATAGAGGCCTTTTCAGTGTGGATTTTCTTTAGTGCATCAGTAAGACTCCCTTTTTCTACATGTATATTTAACTTTGCTATTGTGAATGAGTAATCCCCAAAACAATGGGGATAAAATTAAGCATACGTGTAGGTATCTCTATATTTGTGCAAGGGCTTTTGCAGGATCAGGGCAAGAGACTGTTTCCAGGACTGCAAATATTGCTCAGTTCTTTGTGTTGGTAGCTTGCCTCTACTTTTGACCAAAGTCCTGTTAGTTGTTTTTGTAAATATGGATGTAGTGGTAGGGAAGTGATCAGTATTACCAAACAGAAATATGACATTTATGTTATTTTAAAGCTTTTATGAAGATATTTCAAACATTAGGCACAATCTGACTTACAAGGAGTTTCTGCTAATATAAATGGAAGGTGGGTATGAGACAGGCAGTTGTGATCAGTCCCCCAAAGAAATTTTTTAAAATGAAACTACTATATAACTGACATTATCCTTTTCAAGCAAATTAGACCTGGAAACAGTAGAGGCATAAAACTCTGCCTTAAATACCAGTGTATTCATATTTCTGATTCTACTTTCTAATATCAAAAGAGTGCATCCATTACAAAAATATTAGGAGATCAGATGGTCAGCCACTTTCAGACGAGGTCAGGGGGCAGGGGTACTTCCAGGAGCGGAGATCGGATTATGAGTAGGGCTAAAATTCTGTCATGGTATTTCTCCCCCTGCAGCAGACAGTCCTCTGAAGGGTAGCTCCTCCCATAACCGACAGGAGGCAGAAGATCCCTGATTTTCCTGTACATGCTCCCTAGGGCTGCCCCTCCCATCTAGCTCCAGTTCTATCTTCTGCCTCGGACCGGCAGGACGCTTTTTCGCTGCGGGATGGAGCGACCAGGATCCTTGGAGTGATGGGGCCATAGGGGGACGGCTTTGCCGCGTTCCAGGGAACTGGCGTCAGAACCCGGGCCAGCTCCCCTACAGTAGCTTGGGAGCAGGGAGGCAGGCGCCACTTGAAGAAATAAATAAAAATAAAATAATAATTTTGTCCAGCGCCTGCTCTCTCCCGTCCAGAACAGCCTCCTGCCACGGCAGAGAGGCAGTTCAGAGTCGGGTCTCTCAGGAAGGAGAGCACTCCGACGCTCCCATCACCCATGCTGTTGCAAGGGTGGGGGGAGCAGAAGATGGAGGCCGCCACCAGGACAGAGGTAGGGCCGCTCCGTGGTACCGACGGGGGGAGCAAGCAGGACCCCAGGGCCTACGACGGGGGAATCCTCTTCTCCTTCCTTCCTTCCCTCTCCCACCCCCCGCCTAGGGGCCAGGGCCTTACAGGATTTTCCTTCCGTCCAGCAGGCTTCCCCGGAGAAAGAAACCTGCCTTGCTTCCCCGCTGCCCCTCTTGCAGGCTTCAGGGGTTCTCCCTGATCCCCCTCCTTGGCATCAACGCCATGATAGGCAAGATCTTGGACTCCCTGTTCCTCCTCAGACAGGAGCTAAGAGGAAGTGCCCCTCAGTTAGAAAAGGGGTGCGAGGAAAGAAAGGGGGCTGGGTAAAAAAGGTGGGAAAACTCCATCGGCCAGCAGGGGGAGCTATTTCCCGCCTTCTGGGCTCATCTGAATCCTCTGACAGTGAGAACTCGGAGGAGGAGGAAGGGGGGCAGCCCGAGAGGGCCTCAGCCTGCAGTCTGCTCTCAGAAGCAGAAATGGATGCGTTTCTGCTTCTGAGAGCACCCCTCCCTTTCGGATCTGGAGGAGAGAGAGTGGCATCCGGCTCCCCCCTCTAATGAGCAAGAGCAGAAGTTCCCCTTACAGTATAGGGAGGAATTTTTCAGTCAGATCATTAAGATCCTACAACTGACCGAGAGACCCGTTAAGGGCTATTCCTCAGAATCAGAGGAGGCCGATGATAGGGAGCTCATACACTCTCTTCAAGGGAGGGATAAGGGGTTGCCACTGAACAGAGCCTTCAAAAAGCTGGTTCTCTCCGAGTGGAAGCACCTGGGTAAAGGGGTCAAAATGAATAAGACGCAGGAAGTCCTCTATAGTTTTTCAAGGAAAGAAGGGGACATTTTCAAAACCCCCAAGGTGGATGCCGCGGCGGCCTCTCTTGCAAGGCAGACGGTTTTCTCTACAGAGGGGTATTGCTATCCGAAAGACCTGACAGATAGGGCTGTCAACAGGGCACTCAGGAGAGTCCTAGACTTGGCCGCAGCGTCCCTCCAAATCAATATTTTGTCCTCCTGTGTGGCAAGAGCCTCTATGGCTTGGCTACAGGAGATGCAGTACAAAAATATATCAGGGAAAAAGGGCCAAAGTTTTGTCTTCCAGAGTATTCCTGGCTATTGCGATGCTGACAGACTCTACTACGGACACCCTGTCCTGGTCGGCTCATTCTGTGGCTCTCTCCGTAGGTGCGAAAAGGAGAGTGTGGCTAAGGTCCTGGCAGGGGGACACTACAGCAAAAACCTACTAGTAGAGGGTCTCTACAAGGGCTTTAAGCTGTTTGGCACTTGTCTCGACAAAATCTTGGCGGATGCATGAGACCAGTCCAAGACAAAAACCCTTCAGCAGTTCTCTATCTTGTGCCTTGTTTCGCCTACCATACGGGGCAAAATAAGATCCAAAGCGAAAAGCCGGGGGCCAAAAAGAAACCTTTTCGATCCCCGGCTTTTCGCTTTGGATCTTATTTCGCCCCCCATGGTAGGCGAAACAAGACACAAGACAGAGAACCCAGGCAGTTTTTTTGGGGTCGGGACCAAAAGCGGCAGCGTAGATCGGACACGTTTCGATCTCGCGAGCCACAGGTCCCCCAACAGACCAAGCAAGCATGACTGGCAAGGGGACACGAAGATAGGGGGCAGGCTGCAGGTTTTCTCAGGTGCCTGAGAAAGGTCGATTTCAGACGCATGGGTTTTGCAGGTAGTCTCGCAAGGCTACGCCTTGGAACTCCTCAGGCGTCCAAGAGGCAGATTCCTGCCTTCCCGTCTGTCAAAAAAACCCGAAAAGGTACTGGCCATGGCCAGCGAAATAAACAGACTGCACTCTATCTGGGCCATAGAGCAGGTCCCGCAGGAAAAGAGGGATTTGGGTCTCTACTGCATAATATTCCTAGTTCCTAGTCCTGAAGAAGTCGGGTCTCTTCAGGGCGGTCCTCGACCTAAAAGCCCTAAACAAATGGATGAGGCTGCAAAAATTCAAAATGGAGACAGTCACCTTGATTTTTCAGGGCCTATCGAGGGGAGACTGGATAGCATCTCTGGATTTGCAGGAGGCGTACCTCCTCATTCCAATTCTGCCGGCACATCGGAAATGGCTCCGGTTCGCGTTCAATCAGAATTACTGGCAGTACAGAGCTTTGCTGTTCGGCCTCTCCTCAGCCCCCAGAACCTTTACCAAGACCCTGGTGACTCTAGGGGAAAATCTATGCAGGGAGGGGGTCCATGTCTTCCCGTACTTAGACGACCTGCTGATCAGGGCTCCCTGTCAGGGCAAAGCGACTGTCAGAGTCATAGACTACCTCAGCAGTCAATAAATGATCAATCTCGAAAAGAGTCAGTTGACGCCCTCCCGCAGGATAGAGCATCTGGGAGTGGTCATCGATACAGCCTTAGACACCGTCCACATCCCGCTCAAAAGGCAGGAGACAATTCGCTCAGGGGTACATCTCCGAGCCAGCAGTCGCCTAAGGCTCAAGACCCTGGCGAGCCTTCTGAGCTCGATGGTGTCTTGTTCAAGGCAAGTTCAGTGGGCCTGATGCAACCTCAGGCCCTTGCAGATGCTGCTCAGGCCTTTTCAGAACGATCTGGCAGCTGGGCGAAACCTTTGGGTTTGCCTCCCACAACAGCTAAAGTACTCCATGTCCTGGTGGTTAGACGCAACTCGCTTTTCAGCAGGGGTGCTCACAGAACCCTGCCGAAAGGTGATCACCACGGACGCCAGCCTGCTAGGCTGGGGGGCTCACATGGACAACACCTCGATACAGGGTCTCTGGTCCAAGAGGGAGGCAGCCAGGAGCATAAACTTCCTGGAGCTGAGAGCAATCCGCCTGGCCCTGACCAACCTGACTTGACAGTTGTCGGGAGCCCACATCCTGGTTTACATGGACAATTTGATGGCAAAGGCCTACATCAATCACCAGGGGGGTTCGAGGTCCCTCTCTCTCAATCAGGAAGCCCGATCCCTCATGAACTGGGCCCAGAGACATCTGTCATCCCTGAAGGCCCTTCACATCAGGGGCTCAGACAACCTCCAGGCAGATTGGCTCAGCAGCAGGGTTCTGGATCCACACAAGTGGATGCTGAACAGAACGGTGTTCAGGCAGATAGTGGAGGCTTTCGGACTCCCGTCCATAGATCTGTTCGCCAGCTGAGACAACACTCAACTGGATTTGTTCATGACAAGGGCATACTCGCAGGAAGCGGTAGCTATGGATGCCCTGAACCAGAGGTGGCCACCAGACCTCCTATATGCGTTTCCTCCCATGCCACTGATAACAAGGATGGTAGCAAAAATTAAAAGGGAAAAGGCGCAAATAATCTTAGTGGCACCATGGTGGCCAAGGCGCCCCTGGTTCTCCGACCTTATGGAACTGAGCGGGGCACAGTACCTGATCCTTCCCCCTCTTCATGACCTGCTATCCCAAGGGCCAGTTCTATTCGAGAATGTGAGCTCGATAAAACTGACAGCTTGGAGATTGAGCGCTTAGTGCTCCAAAGGAAAGGCTACTCAGGAGCGGTTCTGGACACCCTTCTGGCAGCCAGGAGACCGGCCACCAGGAGGTCATATAGGGCGCCCTGGAAAGTGTTCTCCGTATGGTGCTTGTCCAGGAGGCTGGATCCCTGTGAAGCCTCGGTGTCTCAGGTCCTGGACTTCCTCCAGAAGGGACTGGAAAGGGGCCTCAGACACAATACTCTAGCAAGGCAAGTGGCAGCATTAAGTTCTGTTCTAAATGCGGGAACTGGGAGGAGCCTGTCGAACCATAAGCACGTTCGTCAATTCCTCAGGGCAGCAAACACATTGCCCCTCCAGTGGTCCACAGATGCCCCTCCTGGGACTTAAATCTGGTAATTAGAGCACTGACTAAGTCTCCCTTCGAGCCTCTTTCACAGGTCTCTCTGTACATGCTCTCCCTCAAGGTGGCATTCCTGATCTCATTCACTTCGGCTAGAAGGATGTCAGAGCTGGGAGCCCTGTCAGTGGAAGAGAAATTCTGAATCTTCCACAAACAGTAGGTTACGCTGAGGCTAGACCAAGCCTTTATTCCAAAAGTTAACACACTCTTTCACAGATTTCAGGAGGTCGTTCTCCCTTCTTTCTGTCCAAAGTCGGTCCATCCAAACTGTGGCACACCTTGGATGTTCGCCGCGCCTTAAAAATCTATTTGGCCAGAACACAGATCTTTTGCAAATCTACAGCATTATTTGTCAATATTAGAGCTAGCGTAAAAGGGTCCAAGGCGGCCTCCAAGACCTTAATTGCGAAATGGGTAAAGCAGGCAATAGTGGAAGCTTATAGGGCAAACGGGAAGGTTCCACCGCTGGGGATCTGCCCCATTCTGTTTGAGGGACAGCTACCTCGTTTGCTTTCAAGGCAAGGGCCTCGTACGAGGAAATATGCAGGGCAGCGACTTGGGCTTCGCTCCACACCTTTGTGAGACATTACCCAGCAGTCGGCTGAAGCGGCGTTTGGTAGACGGGTGCTTCAGGCGGTGCTGGAGCCAGCGGAGACTGGCTGTTCCCTCCCTTAGATTTTTTCAGGGGCTCAGGTATGTCCCTCCAGAGGACTGTCTGCTGCAGGGGGAGAAAAGAGAATTGGTCACCTACCTTGGTGAATTCTTTTCTTCTCCTGCTAAGCAGACAGTCCTCCGGCCCAACCCTAAAACAGCCAAAAGGAACTAGGAGGCACAGGGTGGTCCTAGGTTTCAGCCCGTCAGTTCAGCCTCTACAGTTTATTAAAATGTTCAGTTTGGTTAGCCATTCCCTTGATGGCGAGCAGTAGTTCAGAGTCAGGTCTGGTGTCAGCTTAAAGGCAGCCAGTCCTCTGCTTGGGAACTCCTGGAGCTAGATGGGAGGGGCAGCCCTAGGGAGCATGTGCAGGAAAATCAGGGATCTTCTGCCTCCTGTCGGTTATGGGAGGAGCTACCCTCTGGAGGAGTGTCTGCTTAGCAGGAGAAGAAAATAATTCACCAAGGTAGGTGACCAATTCTCTTTTTTTCTAAAAAGTCATGACTAGGTCATAGTAGAAAAGATAAAAAAGTCACAGAAAAGTCATGGGTAAAAAAAAGTTCCATTTTACTTTTATTCAATGTTTCTTAACAAAACATATTATTAGATTGTAAGCCCGGGGCAGGAGGAAAGGGATCTCTCCCCCCCCCCCCCTCCTTTCCCTTACCTCACTTAGAATGAAAGCCCAAGGAAGGAGGAAAGGGAACTCCTGCCCCTTTCCCTTATCTCTCTGTGAATGAAAGCCCCAGACAGGGGAAAGGGAACCCACCCTCTCCCTTATCTCTCTTAGAAAGAAACCCCCAGGAAGGAGGGAAGATAGAGCAAGGCACGAGGAAAGACAGAGGAAATGCTGCTGTCTCCTCCAGAGACACCTTTACTAGCTCTGACCCCGCCCTCTGCCTCTAGCCACACTGCACTCAGAAGGGGAGGGGTTTGGAGCAACACGTGAGTGTGGCAGCCAGCTCTGAGTGCGATATCCACCCTGTGCTATTGAGCGGCTCTTTTCAAACGCCGCCCTCCGCCTCTAACCATGCTGTGCTCTGAAGTGGAGGGGTTCGGAGAACCCTGGAGATGTCAGCGCGGCAGTCAGCACTGACTGCGGTCTCCATGATGCTCTTCTTAGTGGCACTTCTCCAGGGTGAGTTGGAGGTGGCTCCTCTGGTGTTTTTTAGGCAAAAGTCATGGAAGTCACGGAAAAGCTGTAAAAGTCACAGTGAGGGGGGAAATTCACTAAAAACGTGGCCCCCGTCACTACTGTAACTAAATTTTAGCCCTAATTATGAGTGGTCCCGGGAAGCTCTACTCCTGTGTGGAAGGTAATAGCCCGTTTCTAGCATGCAAAAATCCAGCCCTGCTGATGGAAATCACACTAGAAACAGACTACCCTCCCCCCCCCACACACACACGGGCGGAGCTTCCCAGGATCACTCCTAATGTGATCTCCGCTACCAGAAATTCCCCCGCCCCCTGCAGTCGTCTGCAGGTGGCAGGTTCTATGCTTTTGTAACCATGTTCTCAAAATTCTTCATTATAGGAAGAATGATGAATAGATATGGTTATGGATATTACAAGCTTAGTAGTCCAGACAGTTTATCCTACATAAAAGTTTAAAGATCATATCACAAATATTTAAGTGCATCTGTTAATGTACCCTCTAATCTGTAGTATTTGTTTACATTTCCTAGAATTAGTAGAGCAATACAGATGGGCTTTCGTGCTACTAGACATTTGTAATTTTTTAATTAAGTTGGATATTTTTTATTTTCCTTGTGTCTCTTTGTGTATTGCCAGTTTCTGTGCAGTTTTATGAAAGCTCAACCATAGTGCATGGGCTTGTGTTAGCTCCGTGTCTAGTGTGTTCTTGTTATTAACTTTGATTATTAATCATCACTGTCTGTTTTTAATGTCATAAAGATTACGAGGAAAAACACCAAAGTGCACCTGTTAATGGGAAAAAAGGCAAGTTTGTGGCATAGTTATAGGATTTCTGGTGTCTAGCAATTTGCCACTTGTGTTTTGTATTGTGTGTGTCTGTTTTCCTTAGCTACTTTCACTTCAAATTTGTGTCTCCATTCATGTTCAGTCAACATATCTGTCTTATGTTCATTTACCTCTTCTAAAATTAATTTCGTTTTCTGCTTTTAAAGTCTCTTTTTCTTATTTGTTCTAATATTTTTGAATGCAATTTACTACATGACACTGAACACAGAATATACACCACCAGTTTCTTGCAGTACTAAGCACACTTGCCATGGTAGACTCCCATTGAAGTCAAGGGGTTAACCCCCATGCGAGTGCATTTAGGATTGCAGCCTCTATGTTTCATCAATTTACAGGGTCAGCTTTTCTGATTCCCATTGATAAAGATGCTCTGAATGTTCCTGACCTAAGCTGAATAAGACTTGCAGTATGAGATTATCCTAATGTAAAAATGTGCCAAATGTGTAAATTTGGCACATTTTTACTAATAGAGTTAGTAAAAATCCTCCTAATGGGTCCATCTTGGTGGAAACAGACTCTTGCCGTTTGTAATCATTCCAATTATCTGAGCCGCATAGGAAGACCTTGCACTTGTAAATATTCACTTCTCTTTCATAAATTGCTGTGGAACATAATTTACTGTGCACAGTATTTCAGAATTTAAAACATGTAAGCTGATTTGTTTAACAGCCGTAATTGGAGAAAGAAAGATGCATGAAGCAATCATAAAAATCGTGTTGACAACTCTGTACTGGAATAAACCAATTCACACTTATAAATTCCTACGGAAGTTTTGCAGACCTCAATTGTGCCATTTAGCCAAGGGTTAGAGTTACTGGAATGTGTTATACCATTCTCTCTCTCTTCGCAGGGTGGACAGTCAAAACGGATGGGTTATGTCCCTCCTCAGTCTGCAGTAAGCACTGATGACTGACAGCCACTGCTAGTGGGAGGGCATAACCTTGCACCAACTCCCCAGGCCATTCCTGTCTTGTGAGAGAATAGGAAGCAGGGTCCTTTGCTCCCTCGGGGAGCTATTTTAGGTTATAAGTTGTTGTTTTCACTTTTTGTTGTTTATTTGAAGGGCTAGCCCCCCTCACCCTTCTCACCCCCTCAAGAAGGCAGGTCTCTGAGCTTTGTGGCAAGGGAGGAGCAGGAGTCGTTCCACCAGTTTTGTCCCTCCTCTTTAGTCTCCTTAACGGGGGCGTTTAGGGGAGCATATTGGCCACTGGGGACTTCTCCGCCCTCTTCTGCCACTGGGATGAAAGTGAGTTCAAGGCGGGGCAGTGGCAAGAACAGCGCACAGCCGTGGTTGAGCTGCTTCCTGTCTTTTTCCTCCGAGGCAGGCCTACCTCATACTAGCTGCCCCTTCCCCCTCCTGTACTCCATAGGGCAGTAATGGCTCCAGAAGCAGGAATCTTGGCAGTCAGATGCAACTGTACTCTCCCATGAAGAGGGTACTGCTTAGTCCAAGAGCAGAGACAGAGAGCTCGCTCTGGGGGAGGACTCAGCGGAGCAGACCCATGAAGCCCTCGTACAGCTGCAGAGGGTGTGTGCGCCCAGACTGGGCATTTCAGCCCCCTCAGACCAGGCTTCCCAGCCCGTGCAGGATGATGTACCTGAGGCTGTATTGGTGCAACTGGGGAGGCAGGTTGCCTCATGCTCCTACCTCCTGGCATGGTCTTGAGGGAGGATGCAGGACCCCAGGGCAGTAATAGCCCAGTGTGTAATTTGGAGAATGAGGTGGAGAGTCTGAGTTTGCCTGTTAGAGAGCACTCTGCCTGTCCCATTGCTGGCCACAATGCCACTAGAGAGCACAGCTGCTCCTCTAGGGGATGCAAACCCAGGCCTAAGGAGTCTCCCTCAAAGAACCCACCAGGCTCTTCAAGGGACTCCTCCTCGCTTCCCTCCCCTTCCTATTTCCCCTCTACTCTATGCTTGGTATTAACACATGTGAAAAGGATCTGGGGGTTGTAGTTGATCACAAACTGAACATGAGTCAGCAGCGTGATGCAGCCACAAAAAAGGTTAATGCAATTTTAGGCTGCATTAACCGAAGCATATTTTTCAGTTCACGAGAATTAATAGTTCCATTCTATTCTGCGCTCGTCAGACCTCATCTGGAGTACTGTGTCCAGTTCTGAGCACCGCACTTTAAGAAGAACATCGACAAACTGGAACGGGTTCAGAGGAGGGTGACAAAGATGGTGCGGGGTCTGAAAAACATGTCCTATGAGGAAAGGTTGAAGGAGCTGGGTATGTTTAGCCTTGAGAAGAGAAGACTAAGGGGAGACATGGTAGCAGTCTTTCACTACCTGAAGGGCCGTCACAGAGAGTAAAAACTTGTTCTCTCTTGCCCCTGAAGGCAAGACTAGAAATAATGGGCTCAAATGACAAGAAAGCAGATTTCAGTTAAACTTTAGGAAAAATATCCTAACGGTAAGAGCTGTTCGACAGTGGAACAAATTGCCTAGGGTGGGGCTGGGATCTCCTTTGCTGGAACTTTTCAAGCAGAGGCTGAACAGGCATCTGTCAGGAAAGCTGTAACTGCAGATCTCCTGCACTGAGCAGGGGTTTGGACTAGATGACCTTTGAGATCACTTCCAATTCTATGATTTTGTACCCAGAGAGGCAATAAGGGAGAAAAGGGGATGCTCAAACTACTCCAAGCAGAGCAGGGCTCACAGTAGTAAGAAGGAGAATAAGTATAAGGCCCACCATAAAGGGCCCAACAGAAAAAAAGAGGGCATATTCGCATTCTTCACCTTCCCTAGCCGCCTCCTTCTCTCAAATGCCCTCTCCCTCCAGGCCAGTTATGGAGGATGGGATCTCTTATGTGCTAAGAAGAAGAAGCAGGAGGAACCACTGGGGGGGAAATTGAAGTTGAGCATTATGAGAAACTGCTTGGGAATGTGGTCTCGATTTTGAGCTTTCCTTTCCTCCCACGCCCCAGAACTAGGATCCCCCTAAGGAGAACAAAAAGGCTTTTCCTAAGCAGGGGGCTAGGCTGTGACTTCCTGCTGGCTCAGTTTTATCTAGATGCTATTAAGGAAGAATGGGAGCAGCCTTTGCGGTATAAGGGTCTCCACAAGTACATGAGGCACTTCTACTGTGTCCTCAAATACCAGGAGCAGCTGGTTACTTTACCCAAGGTAGATGCAACAGAAGCTAATCTAGTTAAGTCTGCTGCCCTGCCAGCTGAGTGGGGAAGACTATCCAAAGGGCCCATTAGATAGGAAGGTAAATACTACCCTCAGTAATAACTTAGGAACATCTTCTCTAGCTCTTCTGTCCACAGCCTCAGACTTCAGCAGAGGAATTTTTCTATGGGACTCTCACTTAAAGAAGGCAGAGTTGAAAGACAGCTTCAAGAAGCTCTCCCTTCAAGTGGTCTATGCCTCTGATGTCACCTTAGATGCTGTACAGCTATATGCTCAAGCTATGGCGATGAACATAGTGGCTCAATGATCCATCTGGCTTCGACCATGGAAGGTGGACCTACCTTCTAAGTCTGTCCTGTCTGGAGCTCGTTGTCAAGGTGGCAAGCTTTTCAGGTAAGCAATGGACAATGCTCTTACGGCAGTGCCAGAGAAGAAGAAAGCCCTGCCTCTCAATGGCCACAAAAGCAGCAGGTAGGAGTTCCATTTGACCTTGTCCCTGCTTTTGGGACTGCAGAAATTGTTGGGTGCGTAGGGGTACAGCACCCAGCAAGGTACAGATGGCAAAAGCAAAAGGGTCCACAGAACCAGTTCAGCTTCAGAAAAAACCAGCCTGCCTCCAACAGGCCAACCCAGTGGTCTATCTGACTGGCAATGCCCCTTCCCTTTGGAACCTTTGATCGAGGGGAGACTACAACACTTTGCAGATCAGTGAGTGACATCATCATTTGACAACTGGGTGAGAGAGACAGTTTCTCAGGAGTACTCGATAGAGATCGCCTTTCCCCAAGGATCGTTTCCTGGCCTTTCCCACATCAAGAGATCTAACGTTCACTTATGTTGGGAGCCATTCAACACCTAGTGGACACAGGAGCCACAGAGGTGACATCTGTGTCCCAGAGGTGTACTGCATTATCTATTATTTTTTCTTCACAGTACCCAAAAAGAACAGGGACATCAGGACAATCCCTGACCTCAAATCCCTGGATGAAAGTGGGAAGCGTAGGAAGTTTCACATGGGGATGATCAGGTCCATCATCAGCATGCTCCAGCCAGGGGACTTCCTGTCATCTGTTGACTTGCAGAAGATTTACTGTATGTCCCCATTCATAAGGTCCACTGCAAACGTCTCCATTTTGCCGTCAGCAGCAGTTTCTATCACCTCTGAGCTCTCCCATTTGACCTCTCGTTCTCACCCGGGATGTCCACAAAGATCATGATTGTCCTGGTGACACAGGAGGTACATGTGTAACACAACCCTGACAACCTTATTTTTTGATCCCCATCAGGTCATCAGGGGGAACAGGACTTTTGACTGACCATGGAGTAGCTAGAGGCCCCCGACTTCTGATCAACAGAGAGGAAAGCTGTCTGACCCTCAGTCTCTCCTATACCTGGAGGTGATGTTGAATATCAGCTTAGATCAGGTTTTCCTGTCTGAAGAAAGACTAATGGAGCTGCTGAGCTGGATTGATCAAATCCAAAGCAAGACCTAGTCAGATATGGTGTTCCTGGCCCAGGTGCTCAGCAGTCTAGTCTGCTGCTAGGATGCAGTGGGCTGGGCCAGGTTTCATCTGCATCCACTACAATAGGTCCTTCAACCTTTCCAGCAAGAGATTGCAGCCTCTATGCATCTGCCAATCACAGTTCCTCAAAAGGTGATTGTACAGTGCCAGGTACACTGCTTGCGCTATATAAATAATAATAATAAGATTAAGGAAGTTGTCCAATGTTGGTCAGCTTTGACCAGGCTTTCACAGGAAATGCCTCTGAGATCCATAGAGGCTGATTTTGACCACAGATGCCAGCAGCTGGAGCCGGAGAGCCCACTTCTGCTCACGAATCAGCTCAGGGTGCATGGACACAAGAGGAGGTGTCCTTCCTCATTAACACCCTGGAACTGAAAGCCATTCACCCAGCTCTTCTTCAGTTCTCTGCTGAGTTAAAAGAGGGATGTATCCGTATGTGCAGAGGCAGCACGATTGCTCATGTGTGTGTGTGGGGTGTGTGTGTGTGTGTACATCTAGCCTCTATCAAGGCGGTGCATATCACGAGTTATGACTATCCAAGCAGATTGCCCAGCTGTCAGAAACCAGACATGGGGGAATGGTCCATATTGGAGGCAGTGCTTCAGAAGTTTGAGAGTAATTTTGATCCACCAGTGTTGGACCTCTTTGCATAGAGTCATGATCACAGGGTCTCCCAAGTTCCTTTCCAGGATGAACAACCCCAGAGCAGTGGGTCTGAATAATCTGTCCCAGGGCTTTTTTAAGCATTCTCTTCCCTTCCCCCTCATCCCTTGAGTAACTTGGAAGACTAGAGAGAAAGGAGCTTGTGTGATCTTGGTGGTGCCACACTGGTCAAAGAGATCCTGGTTCTTTGATGTCATCAGTATTGTGGTGAGAGGCCTGCTACGTCTCACTGTGAGTCCAAATCTCCTATCCCAGGTACTGGTTCTTCATCCAGATCCATATATGTTTCAGCTTGCTGCTTCATTGTTGAAAGGGCTCTGTTGGACTGCCTTTGGGTACTCTGATAATCTCTTAGATACCTTATCGTCTCAGATCTTTGACCAACAAGGTATATATGGTGTAACTTGGTCAAAGTTCTTATACTGGTGCAGGAGGCAGGGTGCAGGTCAGCCAGCGTGGGGGTGTTGTAGGTCCTGCAGTACCTCCAGGAAGTGGGGTCTCAAAATGGGTCTCAATGCTAATACTCTCTCAAGTATCATCTGCTATGGAGGACAACCTTCTTTGTCCTTACACCCTCATGTTAGGGGATTCCTAAAGGCAGCACAGCTCAATTGTTCACTGTTTAGCTGCAGGTTCTTCACATTGAGGCTGAATGTTATCCTCTCAAGGCTTTGATGCACCCCCCTTTTCAGCTGCTTCTGCAGATGTCACTGTTCTTTTTAATGGTTAAGATAATGTTTTTTGTGTCCATTACCTTGGCTTGCAGAGTCTCAGTGTAGGGGACTCTTTCTTTTGATTCAGAGCTGTGCGTTTTTCAAAAAGAAGGTAGTGCTGAGGTTAGACCCCCCCCCCCCCCAAATTCATACAGAAGGTCAACTCGGGGTTTCATAGGGATCTAGAACTGAATCTCCTCTCTATTTGTCCTAATCTCCAGCACCCAAGAGAGAGAAAGAATAGCATAGATTACATATCAGGAGGGCACTCAATATTTACCTGGATAGGTATAGCCACTTCAGAATCGACTCCGTCCTTTTTATAGCCTTCTGGCCTAGGAGGAAGGGTAAGAAGGTTTAGTCTAGATTGAAGGCTTACAAGGACTCACAGGTTCCTCGATGGAGAAAATCTGCAGAGTGACTGCCTGATCTTCTGCTCATTCCTTCCCATGTCACTGAAGGGCTTTTAGCATCCACTTTGGGCCACTGGGTGTTTCAGAGAGTTCTGACTTAATCCAGTTGGGAATTGGACCCATCTGGGGCAAGACTGTTTCTTTATTGGACAGGTGGAAATCCATCCTCCCTTGAAAAGGCACTGCTTTGGGGGGCTTCCTGTCTGTTCTGACTGTCCACCCTGCGAAAAGAGAGAGAGGGGGAAATTTCCTTACCTGTGAATTTCTGTTCTTCTCTTGAGGCAGGGTGTACAGTCAGTTCCACCCATGTTGGATTCCACTTCTGAGTATCAACAGAGGTGTTGAGTAGAGTCGGGGGAGGGGGGTATTCTTCCTGACTCTGTGCCTGTTTTTCAGTCTCTGTTGTGTTTTTACTTTTCAAGTTATAGTCTTGTTTCTAGTTTTCCACGTTAACTCTGGCAGTCATTCCTGGGGAGCTGGTGCAAGGGTATGCCCCTCCCACTAGCAGTGGCTGTCAATCATCTGGATCCTGCCTACTGCTGAGTGAGTAGGGACATAACCCATCAGTTCTGATTGTCCATCCTGCTTCAAGAGAAGAATGGAAATTCTCAGGTAAGGAAATTTCCTTATCTCTTTTTTGCAAAAACCCTCTGCTAAGCACATTTATAAGCGTGCTGTTGATTAGGAACTAGGCCTTTGCATAACCATGTAGGGGCTCTCGAAAGAGTAAGATTTACCTTTCCATCCCTTCACTCCCAGCAGTTCATGCAGTGACCAGTCACAACTGCAGACCCATCATGTGGCAAGCACATAGAATGTGGCTAGGATATTCCTCTTGTGAGAACCTTGTGAGATAGGGAGTACTGTGGGTCACATGGGTCTTGGGCCTTGCCTTCGCTATAGCCTACTTTCTGATTGTCTATGACAATGGCAATAATACACCCTTAGAACGTCTTATCAACTGTTTCCCTCTCTGCACACCCTTAATACAGTCCCCAAGGAAAACCTAATCTAGCCCCAAGTGAATTCTGCTTTGAAAGTTTTACTGATCAGATCTGCTCCTTCAAGGTAATAAACAAGTTGTTATTATTATTATTATTATTATTATTATTATTATTATTATTATTATTAATTAAGCATTTATATAGCTCCAGCAATGTACCTGGTGGTTTACAAAGAAATGGAATAAACACGGTCTCTGCCCTAGGGCTTACAATCTGAGAGAAAGAGGGGGGAAGGGGGAGACGAAGGAAGGGGAACAGAGGGAGAGATAAGGGGTGTAACATTCACAAAGATGCGAGGTCTCAGGTGCATGTGCTCGGCTTGTTTACATCAAGAATGATGGCTGGCTGGTCCAGTGAGAATATGAGTACACAAACCTCAGGTAACAGATTGTACTGGATGGAGGGTATCAGCAGGAGTTCGGAGAGGGGAGCGAGGAGTCGGGGAGGGCAGAGCGGAAGAGGTGGGTCTTGAGGAGGGATTTGAAGGTACAAAGGGAGGGGGCGAGGTGGATATGGTCAGGGAAGGAGTTCCAGGCATGGGGGGCAGCTAGGTAGAAGAGACGAAGGCAATTAGGGGAACGGGAGGCGTGGGAGGGTGAGAGAGGGGACAGGAGGAGCGGAGTTCACGGACTGGAGTATGAAGGGAAATTAGCGCAAAGAGGTAGTGGGGAGCAAGGTTGTAAGGAGCTTTATAGGTGAAGACTAGGAGCTTGTGCAGGATTCGTTCAGGAAGGGAGAGCCAGTAAAGAGAGGAGGGGCTGCATGTGGCCAAAGCGACAGGCGAGGTGAATAACCCTGGCAGCAGAGTTTCGGAAGGAGATAAGGGGAGAAAGGGGAGAGCAGGGGAGGCCAGTGAGAAGTAGGTTACAGTAATCAAGGCGAGAGATGACCAGGGCATGAACAAGGGTTTTGGCAGAGGAGACAGAGAGAAAAGGGTGAATCTTAGCAATGTTATGAAGGGAGAAGAGACAGGATTTGGCAACAGAGTCGATGTAGGGTTTAAAAGAAAGGGGTGAGTCAAAGATGAAGCCTAAGCTACGGGCTTGGGGGAGCAGTCATTGAAGGAGCGGTCAGAGAGGTGGGAGGCGAACCAGTCGAGAACAGAGCCACGGAAACCAAGGGAGTGAAGTGAGTCCAACAAGAATGAGTGGTCAACAGTATCGAAGACAGCATTAGTTCAAGTGATTCATTGCTGTCAGGGGAATGATTCTTTAATAATCACACTACAGTTGTGTGCATTTTATAACAAAGACCACATTCACACCTTAGGCGGCAAGCTGATCCCTGCATATTTTGGCTCCGGGAGAGAATCTAGGAGCCAAAATATGTGTGGGGTTTTGCCGGTGTGAAAGCTCACCCCCAAGGGTGTAGCTATCATTGGACAAACAGGGACATTCGTCCCGGGGCCTGTACTGGCTGGGGGCCCAGTATTCAAGGTAGCTAAGCCACCCTTCCTCCCCCCTTTTTTTCTTTTTTTAAATTGCCACCTGAGCTGGCTGGGGGTCCTTCCAACTGCTGCATGGGCCCCCTCCCTGCCTGCAGTTGCAACATTGTGTATGACACAATGTTGCACCCACAGGCAGGGAGAGGGAGGGGCCTCATGCAGCAGTCTGCATCAGGTAGCGTGGCTATACCTCCCCTTTAAAAGAGGATGCTTATGAAAAATACATGGTGCAGGGCTGCACTGGAAGCAATGCAGCCCTGCAACATGTATTTTTCATAAGCATCATCTTTTAAATGGGAGGTATGGCCACCCTAGCATCAGTTCAGGTCACGCTTACAAGCCTCGCAGCTCGGCTTGCCCCTTGGTGTTGCGTCGCGAAGGAGTCCTCCTCACCAGTCCAGACCCAGTCCGGGCAGGGCTGGCTCAAGGGAGGCCCAGCCCGAATGGGAAGGTGCCTGGCGGCGGCTCCACTCGGTAAGGGAACCATCGCCGTGCACCTTCCTGCTCCGGCGCTCCCCGCATCGAGCCCGACCAGCCTGCCCGACCAGCCTCCAGGCTCCAGGACTGGCCGGGGCAGCAATGGTACTGCTGCTGCTGCTGCTGCTGGCTGCGCTTGACACCAGCGATGGATGGGCTAAGCAGCAGGCCACCAGCTGCACACCGCAGACTCTGCAGAGAGCAAGTAAGTCCCGAGCACCAGAAGCCCAGCAGCCCTAGGCCGGCCGACGGCTTCACCACCAGCAGGAAAAAAGAGGGGAGGGGCCCATGGCCATTTCTTGTCCCTGGGCCCATCCTAGGCTAGCTACGTCCCTGCTCACCCCTCGTGCAGCTTTGCAGGCAAACACCCAGGAAAGTACAGAGCAGGGAAATTCAACTCTGTAATTTTCTGGATGTTTGCCAAAAAAAAGCCATGTGTGGGGGATTTCATACCGGTGAAAACTCCGTGCGTATTTTGGCTTCCAGATTAAATCAGGGACCAGCCCGCCACTAGGGCTGTGCAATTCGTTTTCCTTATTATGATAACAAAAATTTTATTTTTCATTTTTGTAATAATGAAAACAACAAATAATGAAAATAAAAACTAAAACAAATTTTTGGTTTTGAAATAATGGGAAAACACTGAAAAACACATTTCTGACTCTGCCGTTTTTGTTTCTTACTCAATTCTGATGAAATTTGGGAAGATCATACCCCCAACGGAGGGCACTATGTGTACCAACTTTTGGAACCGATTTAATAAGCAGTTGAATGTTGTGATTTTAAGGAAAGCCATATACACGTTCCTGGCTACACCTTCTTCATCTTCCATCCAATTTGCATGAAAGCTGGAAAGGTTGTGTCCCTCCCCAAGATTACCAATCTTGCCAAATTTCAGAAAGATTGGATAAAGGGTCCTGATGTTAAAAGCCATTAAATTGAAGCTGCATTCTGGCTGTAACATTTTATATTCCAACCTGTTTACAAGGCAGGAATGTATCCCACACCTTCCCTGTCATCTATGCCAAACAACAGGATAATTTCATAAAGGGCCCCAATTTTATAAGCAATTGAAGTTGTCCCCTTGAAGACCATTATTCAGATAAATATCAGCACATGCAGTGCCAGTCAGAGGCAGGCACCTGGCATGGCAGGGGGAGGTAGGCTGTAGGAGGGAGAATGCGGAGCAATCCAACAGACTGACAGACACATTCACTGGCCAATTACTGCATGCTTCCAGGTTTACAGGACCAATTGGTGGTGGCTTCGAGGCAGGCATAGGAAGGACATAATTGGGACTTTGGGGATAGGATCCCAGCAATCAGGAGACATGGTTTACACATCCAGGCTGGCCAATTATCATCACATTCACATCCTGCAGCACTGTGACAGAAGACATAAGAGAATCTATATTGACTCTTTCCTAAACAGATGTTTCCAACTTCCCAGTAACAAGTGGGGGAGAGATGTTGGGATAGTTACAGCACATAATGAGGATATTTGGTTGACTTTTCTGCTGGCCAGCTGGCATCACAAACCGATCTTATAGACATGTAAGAGAATCTGTGGCATAGGCTCATTCTCTGCATATGCTGTGCAGGCTTATAAAATTGTGACCCTTTATCACATCTTTCCAATATTTGGCAGAGATGATCCTGAATCTGTGAGATACAGCCCTGCCAAATTTCATGTACACTGGTTGGACTACAAAGATGTTACACAAGACATACATTTATAAGTTAATTGCTTATACCAGCAAGATCTTTTATCCAATCCTTCTGAAAGTTGGCATAGATAGGAAACTTTGGGAGGGGTATAAACTTGCCAAGTATCCACATTAGATGGGTGACAAAAAAGTTACAGCCAGGAATGTCTATGCAGATTTTTACAAAATAACACAATTCAACTGCTTATAAAATTTGTTTCCTTTATCTGAAATTTGGTACACATAATGTGTACCAAATATAATGAAAAACAAAAAGTTACAGCTGAAAATGTGTTTTCCATTGAAACCAATGGAAATTGAAAACAAAAGCAAAAATGAAAACAAAATTTCAATATTTACGAAAACAAAAATGAAAGATTTTAATAACAAAAATGAAAAATGAAAGCTAATAACTACATGGGTCCCTGGTACACACCTCTACCCGCCACTGAAAGTGTGAACACGGTCTAAGTAAGCTTGTAACAAAGCGAACCACATGCACCTGTTGTGACTTCTGAAGTTCTCCCTTGTGTCTCCTGAAGGCTTGTCTTCCTGGATTCTCTCTCCTTAGGGAAGAGGCCTGTTGCTAATTAATAATTGCTCAAAGCCAAGTACATTAGTGCTATATAAATGCTATATAAATACTTAATAATTTTGCTTTCAAACACAATTTTACTGTGTAAAGCATTTCAGAATGTGAACTACAAGCCTCTTGTTTGTAGGCTTAGTTAGATAAAGTAAATGGAGTGTTAAAGCGTATGAACTTGAAATTGCATTCAGATTAATCTGAAGTAGTTGAGCCTTTAGAGGCTGAAGGGTGACCTGAAGAGGTGCAGCAGAGGCAGTGGGAGGAAATTATTCCTGGTCAGTGCTGCCTTTGATAACTTTCTGTAGGGAGCTCAATCCACTATGCCCTACAAGCGAGGCAAACCAACGAGTTGTGGCTCTCCTGCAGCAACGTTCCCTAAGGGATGTAGCGATCATCCTCTCAAGCCCAACCTCTGCAGTATGCTGTGGCTGGCATTGCTAAATCCTCTTGCATCTACCTTAACTAGATGCAAGCGTTAAATGCTTAACTCTTTCCTTCTCCTTTTTTAGAGGATACTTTGGGATTCTGAAATGAATGTATATTTATAGGAAGGAAGGAATGTTATTGTTGTAACCCATATGGTTGAAACATAATAAAATACATAAAGACCAACCAAGTAGATGTAAATCACATAAAACAATTTACCAAACAAATAAAATCAATCAAAATTTCCAAAATAAGAATTTCAATAAATCACAGCCTAGATATCTTTGATGGCTGATTTTCTATTAGTTGCCAAAGAGTTGGCCAAATTAGCCACACTCTTTATATAAGACTCGGAGTTACTTCCCAGGAGATATTTTAACTGCTGAGGAAGGGGCCAGTAGTCCTTACCAGCCAATAAGGCCAGAAGAAACTTGGAACGTATTTTGGCTGCTGATTTGCATTTAAATAAATAATGGTATTGATCTTCGACCTGTCCAACACCACAGAAACACAATCTCAAAGCATAAGGGACTCTCTCATATCTGCCTTCCAGGACTTTGGTTGGCATCATGTTGAAACGCAGTAGTGTTAAAGCTCTGCGGGTCAAATGCTTATTTATAGTTGCCATATACGGTTCAAAGTTATGGGTTAATTTAAACTTATGGTAGCTGGGAGCTATTTTAACATCCATAATTGCTCCCATATTGGCCTGTAATCTTGTTTGTAAGTGACTCTTAGCTTTGGCCTTAGAATAACCCTTTAAAAAGTCTAAAGAAAATCCAGCTTTTGCTAATATATTTGACATATCCTTAGATTATAAAGATGCATGTGACCTATATAGCTGCTCAGTGCAACATAACTTTGGTATATTTATCTAGAATTTTGTCTCTGTGTTGTGTGTAAGAGACAGTTACTCATGGGAAGCTGGCCGTACTACATTAGAAAATAGATTTTCTGAAAAAGAGTTGGTGCAAAATGGACAGTAATTGATGTTATAATTAGGGAGCTTTGGTTTTTTGGACATATCTGCCAGTTATTTGCTATCGACTTCACTTTTAGGTCTGGTAGAGAGCAGTAGACCAAGAGGCAGAGCATACAAGAAGTGGATAGTTTATATAGAATGGGTTCAAAGGGACCTGGAAATTCTATATGTTTAACCACAGACAAAATGGAAAGTGGAGCACACATGACTGGCCCCCTACAGTGAAAGGAAGGAAGGAAAAATGCAATAATATATTTATAGCATTGGAAGCTGAACCCCCTCAATCCTCTTTGCTAAATCAGATTGAAATGGCTATACCTAGTTCCACTGTGATGCTTAACCTTGGGATCGAGTAAAGTGGTATTAACTGGATGAAATGATGAGATAGCATAAATGCCTTTCATTTGTACTAGGCGTTTTCCCAAAGTGTTCTATAGTTCACCCCTAGACCCATATCCTGCAAAATGCATATATATGTGATTAATATTAAAGCTTAGTAGTCCTGTTAATTTTAGTGTCTTAGTCTACATATAGGTGTTTTCAGGATCAGGGCCTTCTGTAACAAGTAAACCTAAACAAATCCCACAAAACCATATATAGCAACAGACACTAAACCTTTGAGGTTGTGAGATGCATATAGCCAGCAGGATGAGAGTCATTTCTGGGATTTGAGAAACACAAGAGACAAAGCAGCAAAGGTGACACCATTTATTGAGCCAATTCCTGTTGGTGAGTGTGTGTAAGTTTTCAAGCATCATAGAACCTTCTTTGGGCAGGTATGAGAAAGTTAGAACTAGCTCTGAACTAAATAGAGAGAGGTTAGGTTAGATAAGTATCAGGACATGATCAGAAATGTTGAGGTGGGAACCAAGGAGGAGCCTGGGTCTCACCTCTTGGAAGTCCTGCCTCCACTCTTGTGTGGGATGAGTAGACACTTGGCCAGCTCCCTTTCCCAGCCAGCTGCCCACAAAGTCATGGATTGGAGTTGGCCAGGTGCCCATTGGGTGCTTGTGTTTGGTTGTGCCGCATCTCCCCTCCCCCTTTTACAAGTTGCATCCTTTCTGGGCCCGCAGTGGAGGGGGGACAGCTAGGAGTGTGAGTGTTTGGTGCAGGAGTGGTCAGCTCAGCAGCACCTCTTCTCTCCTGGTCCAGCACAAGGTGTGCTCAGGAATCTGGCTGCCCTCTAATCCTTCCCCTGATGAAGAAAAGCAGCAAGGACAAGAGGGAGATGTGCAGCAGAGATGGGCATCTGTAAGCAATAGGGATGGACGAACACAGTTCGGAAGTTCGGAGTTCGAACCGAACTGAACTTCCGAACCGAACTCGATTTTCGAACTGAACCAAATTTCTGAACTCGGTTCTGTTCGCCCACCCCTATAAGATAATATTCCATTTAGTTCAATGGGGTTTGAATTTCTGAACTCTGTTCGGAAGTTCGGCGTTCAGACCAAACTCGAATAGTTCGGTTGACTGAACCGAACTTCCAAACTGAACTCGATAACCAAACCAAATTTCCGAACTCAGTTCTGTTCGCCCATCCCTAGTAAGCAACCACACAGGCTAGCAGGCACTCAGTCGCACCAGCAAAATTGCCAGACCAGCTACTGAGGAGCAGGGGAGGAGCAGGGAAGGAGAGGCTCACTACAGGACTCCTTGTGAGTGGGGGCAATCAGGCAGGAGCCAGGTACCCTGCCCCACTCTGGTTGCTCCCCCTAATAAGGAAATAGAAGCTTTTAAGTGAGTGGCATTCCTATATTTTACATTCATTTTTAAAGCTTTACTTTGGGTGAAAACAGACATGACGCTAACCACCCTTTAACCACCCTTGGTGGTTATTTATGCATGTTGCAGGGCTGTATTGGTGCCCTATGCTACCCTGAAACATGCATAAATGACCACCAAGGGTGGTTAAAAGGTGGTTAGCGTCATGTCTGTTTTCACCCTTTGTGTCCAAAAGAGCAAATGAAATCCTGAGCTATTCCTTAAGGAGGGACAGCCTGCTCCTCAAAGCCACTCTGCTGGCACAAGCCCCATTGAAGTGAATGGGGCAAGGAGGTTTGTGCTGGTTTTGAGGGTCAAACCAAGAGTTTTAGGTGCAGATAGGATAGAAATGAGATAGTCTGCCCACCTAGTCTACCTAAATATGACTCCAAATTGATTGACCTACCTGGGGTACATCAGCTGTTTGAGGGAGCTTTTTCCTTGTTATGAAACGCTAGAAGCAACGCCTTTAAAAGTGTTATCTCAAGGAGAGATATCACCCTGTCAACCAATTAAACATACTCAATGTGAAAGTGTCTCTTACAAAAGTAATACTTTATAAGTGAAACTGCAGGAATTGTGCATGTCTTGAGCTAAAGCTAGAGTTTGGAATGTAAATTTAGGCAATAAGAATATCCAATTACTGTGGATACTGTGATGTTTAGAAGCACTGAAGGTATCTTAGTAAACACATCTGTATCTTTCTTATCTTTTTTATTAGATTAATGATATATTTCCTTGACTGATTGATATTAGCATCTAATAACAGGAGTTGTTTTTTTATGAACGTTCAGGTTGCTGATCAAAAGCCTTTCCAAATTTAGGATAGTGCCATGGGCTTTCCGTTTAATTGTACTGCATGGAATAAGGATACCTCTTTCTGTTGATTTGTAGTTAATGATTTTTCCTGGTCAGCATTTACAAGTAATGATCAGTTTTAATGAAGTTCCTGTTAAAATCTCTCCAGAAATTTGTTGAACTTGTCTACTTTCCAGATAGCACACTTTCAGCAAGGCAGTAACAACTTACTGTAAACAAGTAATATTCAGCTAAGAAAATATGACTGTATGGGTATTTTCAGACGTGACGAGATCACAGTTATCCGCCCCCTCCCTGATTCCCCACCGGGATCCCCGGCACGTCTGTTTGCCGTGTCTGGGTGATCCCGGCAGGGAATCTCTGGGTTGTTTTCGGGACGGAGCGAAGGTGCCCCGTCATGTCTGAAAACACCCTCTGTAACAGGTTTTGCTGCACAGTATTGCTTTAAATGAAATCTTGTACTCATTATTATATTTTGTGATGTGATGTCTTAATAGACCCATAAGTGTAAAAATAACATGCTAAACGTAGCTGTTGGTTTCTGACTGAACTTGAACAAACATGCTGGGTTTTTAAACCTATTAGAAAAAAATGCCTGAAGAAATGGATTATTCAGCAACACTGAGGACTTTAATTGCATAGCAAAATTTTCCTTTTGAACGTGCATAATAGTCGATGTACTTGAATAGCTACTATAGTTTCAAAATCTATATGATCGGGTCTATATAAAAGTTTTCATATATGCGGGATAAAAGTTTTAGCATATATATATAATATACATACATACACACACAGACACAAATTCTTCTAAAGCATTTTGGTTTTTTTTGTAATTTAGCATGTATTCTTAAACTATAATTTTAAAAATATCCATGCCAAGAGTGAACTGATCCTCTTCATTCTGCAATGTGGGTTTTAATTTGTATTTTATACATTTGCTTCATCCATGGAACATTCAATAACATCTTTCTTTAGACAAGCTTAATGCAAACTGCATGTACTCCATACCAGAGAGATCTATACGGCAAAACAAAAGAGTGAATTTTGCCTAATGCCTGAGTTATTCTTAATCTATTAAAATATACTAATTTCTTTTACTACTTTTAACTGCCAGATTTTTTGTTAACCATGGAGTCTGTAGACTCCTTACTAGGTTTAGTGGGGTTTAGGGCCGTAGGCCTAGACTTTAGAGGCTTTTTCTCTACCTCTTCTTGCCACCCTTTCCACTCCACTAATGACCATCCCACCCTTCCCACACACCCTAACGATACTACTGACTTGGTCCCAGTTCTTACATGAATAGTGTCATGATTCACATTCCTCAATAGTATTTTTACTTGATGTGTTGTATACATGTAACCAGAAGAGGGAGCAAAACTGTCATTTTAACAAAAACCGAATAAGAATTAATTCTTTAAACAAAGCATAGAAATACATGACTTGTTCAAAGCTGTAACTTTATAGAATACGTGGAGTGCTGCTTAATAATTGGCAAAACCAGGCATTGTTAAGCCAAGGAATCAAATTCACAATACAGATGGGTTCTGGGTAGGAGGGCTATGTGACTTATTTCAGTAAAGTGAGATAATAGCATTAAGCTCATGTAAGTAATGGTTCAGAAGTAAGGAAAGTTGTATTTTTTAATTATTTTAAAAATAAAATGAGAGCAAATATGAATGGAGCAGTGTTTACCGAATATTAAAAGTCACTACTTCATGCTGGCTACTACAAAATTCTGGGAGTTGCTAGATTCATATGCTACTACAGATACTTGAACCAGCTAAAAGATTGCTAAAGAGGATGTACCTGGAGAAGAAGAAATTACACTAGCCCATTTTAGAATCCTAAGTACAGTGCTAATATAAAATACAGGAATGTGGCTGTGCCAAGGGATTTACATATGCAGCTTTACCTAACATTTTACATACACATTTCCCTTGTTTTCATGGGGAATTAAGTGGGGAATTAAGTGAATGGTTTTATAAAATGTTGCTGTCTTAACAATGAAAATGAAGTTTTAAATGAGAATGTTGGAAAAGTAAGAGTTATATACTAAGAGCTATTAATTGTCATTAATACTAATGACCGCTTAAGCCAATATGCAAGAAAAAATTAAAGAACAAGTGCATAGCTATTTATGCACTTAAATAGAACAGATAGAAGGAATCTTAAGAAGTTTAAACTACTTTAAACTGAGACATTATTGGCACTAATGTCCTTTTTTCTCAAAACAATATGACGGGGTGGCCAAACTATGGCTCAGAAAACAAGAAAGGCTCTCTGGCAGTTCAAGAGTGGTGGCCAGGGTCTGTTGCCTAAACAGTCCTGTATCTGTCTTCATTGCACCCGAGTCTCAGCAGCTGAATAACAGCTGTTCCTCAGAATCTCAACAACCAGGACCTCAGAGCACCATCTCTACCAGCCACAAAGTAGGAGAGAGGGGAGAGTGAGGCTCAGCCAAGGAGATGCTTCAAAGGAGCATGTGTGCATGTGAGCGCATGTCTCTCATGGTGCTCAGCCACATGAAGATTTTGATACTTGGAGTTGGGAACTGTCATATTCCAGTATAAATGGCACAGGATCACTGTGCTGAAATATTAATTTTAAAAATAATATATCTTGGGAGGAGGTATTGAATTGCTGCCTTAAAAAGCTTTTGCCATTCTGGATTAAATTCTAGCAATTTGGCTTACTTAGATTAAAATGAGGATGTGGGAACATTATGGTGTTTCTTAATATCAGATTTGTAATCAGCCAGTCTACTTAGTGTTCTCAGTTAAGGCGAGAGCTGATGTCAAACTCCCTTGTTTCTGAGTAGTACAATATAACGTGGTAGCTCCAAGTATCAAGGAGAGCAAATACCACAGTCCACCCTCTCTTCCACTTGTGCCAAACCTACCACTAGCAGAACAGATTCTGGCCAGTTGTGTGCCTATGTATTGACCACTCTTGGCCTTTTTAAAGTATTCTAACACCCCCAAAAATGCTTTGCAGAATAAACATTTGTATAAAACAGCCCCTTTAGTAATGTAAATAAAAATATACCTAACTGATACCGTTTTTACATTTTATTCTGTTAAGATATCAGCTAAAGAAGAGGATCCCACAGCTCTCTATGCAGTCTCTTGTCTTTTGACAGTCTATGGGTATTTTCAGACATTACGATATCGCCGTTCATCACACTGAATCATGGTAGATCCCGTGTGGTGATGGCGATCTCATGAACGTCATTTTTCTCCCCGCCAGATGTTCACCACAGTGAACACCCAGAGGGGATCAAATTGACCATGGTTCTGGAGGTGAGGCCGACCTCACCTCCAGAATTGTGGTTAGGTTGGCCACGATCTGGGATGGGGTTGGTAATGGCCACGGTGAACGTGTGTTTGCCAGCCCCATCCCAAAATTGGGTCCCAACCACTGGACGGGATCGGGCACAGCAGCCTCATTGGACGCTACGCCCACCCGTCTCCCCGTGGGCAGGTGGACGAGGGAACACGGGGGGCGGGGCTGAGTGACCGCACATTGCGCCGCACAGCCCCGCCCCCTCCCTGATCCCCCTCCCCAATCTCCCTCTCCGATAAGGCCGGTGCATCTAAAGTACGGCCGGTCTGATCACGGACCAGGATCTGAGACTGATCCCGGTCCAGGGTTCAGCATGGCTTCTCGGCCCGTCACGTCTAAAAATACCCTATGTCACTGTGTTGGCTGTATTACAGTATGCTTTTATGTACTTAATAAAGCATTCAGCGGGGCTACTCCTGATTACTCCATGTAGTAGGAATATAATTCATTTCTGGGAATTCAATTTACAGCATAAGAAGTAATCAGAATTTCTCAAGACATTCATGTATAAGGAAAGGTGACCAAGTTAAATTCATTCTAATTAGAGAAGTGAAGACTTCAAGACTGAAATTTTAGGAAGTGAACTGATAAAAAATAGATTCAGAGAAATGTTTTATGATGAAAAGGAACATGAAAGCTTAGATTTCATATGAAGTATTGAAAACTAGGATGAAACAAAGTGCATGCTAAAGTGATTTCATGGACAGAGCCATTCATTTGCAGTTAAAAGGTTAAAACGAGGAGCTAAATTGCTGCTCATGAGAAGATTTGCTATATCAGGAACCAGGATCGATTTCCCAACTGTTTCCCAATACTGGTGCAATTTCTCAGTTCTCTCAATACCACAAGATACTCTCCCGATTTACCAACTTTCTGCCGCGTACTGTTCATTTACCACTTGCCACATTGCCGAGGGTACTGTTTTACTTCCAGGTTTGTTGCTTCTGTCTTTCTGAGTCAATCACTGCATGAATAGACCACCCCGTAACATCCACCTCATTGCCTCCAATTAGAATTGTTGTTCTATGTTGGTTCCTTTGCTTTGACCAGTCTGCAATTAGATTGCAGATTAGTAAAGAAATCTGCCTACCAGCTAATGAGTGACAAGGAAGCACAAGGGGAAATGGAGTGCAGGAAATTCTGTATTGCATTGGTATTACCTCTCAGGATTTGAAATGGACGGCAAAGTGGTAAACGGGATCCCCATGGCAAAAACTCATTTCAGCCTTAGTTTTAAGTTACCAAGGACCATATTTCCCCCCACTCCTAAAAGGCAGGAAAGGGAAACACTTGCATAGAAAATATCAGTAGTTGTGCAGTTTTGCTACATCCTCTTAACACATCTTTATGCTAAGTTGATGATTAGAGTGGGCAATGGCATGACAAGAAAATAACACAAACTGAGGATCAACAAGTATTGCTATGATTTACTATTTCTACATTGGATTTGCACTGCTAGAGACTATCCAGTGTGTAAAGACATAGGATAGTTCTGTACAGTGCCAGGCACATGGCTGGTGCTATATAAATGTTTATAATAATAATAATAATAATAATAATAATAATACCCAATAGCTCCAAGTGATTTGGTGGTTGCATTTCTCCTATCTTTGCACATCAGGCCACTATGCCCTAACCCATGCTGTCAGTACAACCTACTCTCATATTGTGCCATTTAAATCATTGCTTGAAACTACATGATGGTTTGATCAGCATTAAACAATGATGGTTAGTCTGTCAAATAATGTGTAGTTTAAAAAGAAAGACAGATTCAGTGGCTCTTCTGCCATTAATAACCACAATCCATACTGCCAATCACCATCCATCACCATACTGTGGGACTCATGTTGTAGGTGACCAGTTATTTATTCTACAAAGGGAAGCACTTTCTCCCAGTTCTCAGCAGTCTCTCCCAGTTTGGACCTAAATATGTAGTACATTCTCCATTTATGGCTTCGAAAACTCTTCCTCCTTGAAAATGTACTATTTATTTATTTATTTATTTATATTTTATGCTGCCCTTTCCTGGAGGCTCAGGATGACTCACAAGTTGTAAAAATATTTAAATCAATACAACTCCCACCAAACCTCCCACAACCCCCCAATACAATCTTCCCTTTTCCCAAACCCAACCCCCCTATAATCCAAACCCAAACCAATACAATCCCCTATCCCTGTCCACCAAATGTCTTTTCAAACAGAAAGGTCTTACACCACCTCTGGAAGATGTCTAGGACCAGGCTCAAATGAACCTCTGGGAGGATGCAGTTCTATAATAATGGAACAGCAACTGAGAAAGCTTTCCTGCGAGCTCTTGTTGAATGAACAAGACTAACAGACTGTACCCACAGGGAGGCGCTCCTGGCTGATCACAGCAGCCGCAACTGGCATAGAAGGACAGGCGGTCTTTCAGATATGTGAGGCCCAGACCATGTAGGGCTTTAAATGTCAAAACCAGCACCTTGAATGGTGGCAGAAAGCTATAAGAAGCCACTGCAGACTTCGGAGCACCACTGTAATATGCTTTTGGTGCCTTGCCCCCGAAAGGAGGCGAGCTGCTGCATTCTGCACCAGCGGCAGCTTCCAAACAGTCATCAAGGGCAGCCCCACATAGAGCACATTGCAATAATCTAGCCTCAGCGTGATGAAAGCATGGATGATAGCGGCCAAATCTGAATCAGAAAGAAAAGGTCACAGCCTCCTCACCTGGAATTGGTTAAAAGCGCTCCTAGCCACCACCATAACCTAACAATCCAGATGCAGCAAGGGGTCCAGAGCAATCCAAGGCTTCTAACTTGATTGACCAGACTCCATCAATAACAGGAGTCCCAATCCCTTCCACATCAAAAAACCATCCAACCATGATTGCCTCAGTATTGTCTGGAGTCTGGATTCAGCTTCAGTCGGCTCATCCTCATCCAGTCCCCGACAGCAGCCAGGCATTGGATGTGCACTGAGACTGCAGGGCCTGGATTGGGTGAAAAAGAGAGGCAGAGCTGGGTGTCATACTGATGACACTTTACCCCAAATCTCCTAATATCCTCATTCAGCAGCCTCATATACACATTGAACAAGAGGGGAGACCGAATAGATACCTGCGGGACCACACAGGGAATTGAAATTGATCCAAACAAACAGGACAAGACCGAGCTTCCATTACACCATATTCTAATTCTGCAGATGAAATGGCAGTGCCCAAGTCGTGGTGAATACGAGCAGTTTTGCCTACAAAGTAATTAATAAAAATGTCACAGCAGGCATTACATGACTGTTTCCTTGAACTCTTGCTCCGCCCCTGAAAAGCTAGCCTCCGCTTATAGGTTGTAATATATTTATTTTATTTATTTATTTAGACACTCTTATATCCCACCCCTCCTGTCATGTAGCTTGGGGCAGCTCACAATTTTAAACACAAATATTAAAATATTTTTTAAAGTATAAAAATTCTAAATAGAGGAATGTCATAAAAATATAAAAACAAGAACCCTGCCACCCTAACCCTCAACCCACCCACCCTACCCATCTCCCTTGCCAAAAGCCTGATGGAACAGCCAGGTCTTACAGAGTCATCTAAAAGAGGAGAGGTCCAGGGCTAGTCAGACCTTCGCCAGGAGGTTGTTTCACAGCCTTGGTGTGGCCACTGAGAATGCCCTCTCTATAGTAGCCCCCCAGGAAACCCTGGGGACTTTGAGAAAGGCGCCCTCGGATGACCACAAGGGCTGATCTAGAGCCTGGGGAGTGAGGCAGTCCCACAGGTAAGTAGGGCCCAGGCCGTGTAGGTAAGCACCAACACCTTGAATCATGCCCAGAAGTCTATAGGAAGCCAGTGGAAAGAACAGAGCACCAATGTAATATGCTCCCAGCGGTCCGTCCCCATAAGGAGGCGGGCCGCTGCATTCTGCGTCAGCTGCAGTCTCCAAACCATCGCCATGGGATAGCCCACGTAGAGCGAGTTACAATAGTCATGTCTTGATATGATGAACGCATGGATGATAGCGGCCAGGTCAGAGTATGAGACATACAGCCGAAACTGCCACACCAGATGTTACTGGTGGAACACGCTCCTCGCCACAGCCCCCACCTGGATATTCAGGCAGAGCTGTGAATCGAGGCGTACTTTCAGACTACGAGGCTGGACTACTGCAACGCACTCTATGTGGGGCTTCCCTTGTGCCTGGTCCGGAGGCTGCAGCTAATGCAGAATGCGGCGGCTTGTCTTCTTATGGGGACGGGTCGTCGGGAGCATATTACACCTGTGCTCTGGACTCTGCACTGGCTGCCAATAGCATGCCGAGCTAAGTTCAAGGTTTTAGTGTTGGTGTATAAGGCCCTTCACGGTCTGGGCCCCTCATACCTCAGGGATCGCCTCGCCCTCCGTGCCCCAGAGCGGCTCCTGCGGTCGGCCGGGGGTGCCTTCTTGGAGGTCCCCTGCGTAAAGTGGGGGGCCACAATGGAGAGGGCATTCTCGGTGGCCAGGCCGCGCCTTTGGAACTCCCTTCTGGAGGAAGCCCGCCTGGCCCCAAGCCTGTTGTCATTCCGACGGTATTGCAAAACCTGGCTGTTCGCCCAGGCCTTTGGGGAGGGGGGGAGGGGGGTTAGGGTTGTGTTTTTCTCCCCTACCCTGTTTTATTGTTTTAATGTTGAAATTGTTTCCCGGGGCCCTGTTTTAAAAGTATTTAATTTGTGATTGTTTTAAACTGTTTTATATTGTTTTATTATTGTTGGAAGCTGCCCCAAGCTGTTTACAGGAGGGGTGGGGTACAAATGTTTTAAATAAATAAATAAATAAACCAGCAGGGGGCGATCCCCATCAATGAAGGGGAATGCCACACCCACTGCCTTTCCCACTAACGTCATCTCCATCTTGTCGGGATTCAGCTTCAGTCCGCTTGCCCTCATCCAGTCCCCCACAGCTGTCAGATGCTGGGTTAGTATCAAGACTGCCAGGTTTGGGTCAGATGAAAAGGGCAGGTAGAGTTGGGTGTCAGCATACTGATGACACCGAACACCAAACCGTCTCACGATCTCACCCAGCGGCTGCATATACATGTTGAACAGGAGAGGGGACAAGATGGAACCATGCAGGACTCCACATGAAAGGTCCCAGGGTGATGAAAAATAATCCCTGAGCAGCACTCGCTGAGTTCTTCTGGCCAGGAAAGAGCAGAACCATTCAAGAACAATCCCGCCTACCCCAGCACAGTCCTTCAGGCGAGTCACCAAAATCTCATGGTCAACGGTATCAAAAGCAGCCGACAGATCTAATAGATTCAGCAGGGTCAACTGACCCTGGTCCAATTCACAGTGGAGGTCGTCGACCCAAGCCACAAGTAGTCTCAGTGCCATAACCCAAGCTAAAGCCAGACTGCAAGGGATCCAGAAACCTGACATGGTCAAGATGCCCCTGAAGTTGGCGAACCACTACCCATTCAATAACCTTTCTTAAAAAGGGAAAGGCAGAGACAGGCCGATAACTGGCGAGGGAGTCAACATCAAGCGATGTTTTTTTGAGCAGAGGCTCACCACCACCTCTTTGAGGCAGCTCAGCACTCCACGCTCCCACAGAGAGGCATTGACCATCCCCTCCAGCAACGTCCCCAGCATCACTTGGCTGACCCTGACCAGCCAGGACGGGCACAGGTCGAGTTTAGAAGAGGTGGTTCCGACCACCCCAAGAACATCCACCGCATCGGTGGGCAACACCCACTGAAACTGATCCCATAAAACTGGACAAGGTGGGAGAAATCAGCCAAGACACCACCTCTTGGTGATTTCAACACCACCTCCGAGACTAGCTCTGCCATGTGTGCATGTGAACAGAGTACGATATTAATGATGAAAAAATAAAATATGTCAAAGTAGTATGATGTCAGTAAATCTGTAAATATTTTGGTACTGTGGATTACACAACTTGTGTATGTCTTCTCTGTATGTTTGTAAAATGTATAAATAATGGGTTGCCCAAGAAACAGCAGAAACACCCAAGTGCTGTGGTTTTACTGAAATGATGCAAATTAGTGAAGTCACGCTCACTCCACCATGATGTCTCTCAGGAGTACAGCAGTACCTCTGTATGGCTTTTGACCTATCCATCAAAATAATAGATGTGTCACTTGTCAAGAGAAGCATTGCTACTGTTTAACCATGTTACTTCATAGCATGGGAAGACCATATTTGAATCACAGAAACATCAAATTAGGAATGAGGAAAAAGCAGCTTAATAGTAATAAGAGAGACAATTGTATATATTTGCCTGAGTTAATTTAATTTGTTGGTATATTTACACTTCCCAGTTAAATAGATAACCATGAATAACTAAATTCAGAACTGATGCAAACAGGTATAATACCATGGAAACCAAATGAAGTTAATGGAGCCATTTCCGCTCTCAAGATGTCTGAATTTGGTTCTCCTTCAGATATCTAAGCGCTACACAAAATGCCAAATAGAAACCACTGATTGGAATATGCTTATTGGCATGTTCTTGTTGAGCTGTAAGAGTTAGTTATGCAAGCATGACTTAATACCTTTTCTTGAAAAGTTTTTATGAATTGTACTAAATAGCATCCTTTGTAAATGTTTTTTCTCTTTGAGCTCCAGTCCTAAACACAATTACTCATGAGTAAACCTTATCAAAATCAATGGGACTTGCTTATGAGTAAAAATGTTTAGAATTGCAGCCTTAAGTTACAGCACTGTTTCATAAGAGGGTTTATGTGTTTTTATCTTGGTTAATTCATTTTTCTTTCGGCTATAAGCACATTCCTATTTTTACATCAGAAAAAGAAAAACATAATCCCTGACCTATTTCTGTTAGGTCTCATGAAGTAAGGAGAAACTGAACCAGTTGCTTGCGTGGGCCCCAATCCAAGGTCTGTGCACACACGTATGGTGCCCCAGGCAGAGTCCCCTAGACAAAGCCTCCCAACTATGATGCTGTCCGGCAGAGGAGGAAGCAGGAGCTGCAGTAGTAGATGCAGATAGTAGCACAGCTGGGAGACAAAGGACTTTGCCCAGGGCACCATGCAGGCATATTGATTGTTTTCAGTTTGACGGGAAGCTTGTCAAAGCCTGGAGTTGCTCTGGTAGCCTGCTCCTGCAGCCCACCCCGGTGAGATCTCACTAGGGTTTTTGAGAATCTTGCAAGATACTCAAAAATCTGAAAAAACACTGCGTGTGCACAAAATGGCCATTGTTGCAATTCTGTGCATGTGTGCCCCCAGTGGCCAGTTTGCACATGTACAGACATTCTGAAGGTCATTTTTTCAAGCTCTAGAATCTTGCGAGAATGGGGGCAAGAATGTCAACTCTCGCAAGACTCTTATTTATTTATTTATTTATTTATTTAATTGTTCCCACCATTTATAGCCCGCCTCTCCTGCCTAGGCAGCTCGAGGCAGCTTACAAAAATTAAAATATTTCAAAATATACATAAAATATACAAAATACATAAAAGGGAGGCATAAAAGAAAATAAAAAAAACCCTTCACCCACCTCCCTCACCAAAGGCTTGGCGGAACAGCCAGGGCTTACACTGTCGCCGAAATGAGGCAAGGTCCAGGGCCACCCGGGCCTCCACCGGAAGAGTGTTGACCCTGAAAATCTCTTGACCCTGAAAATCTCGCCAAGAACCCTGTTCTCTGCAAGATTTTTGACCAGCCAAAAATCTCATTTCACCCCTAGTTGTGGGCTCGCACCGATTGCTCTAGGCTGGTTCGTGCGACCTCATAAAGCAGAACGTGGGAACAGATGGACAAGCGCGGAGGTGGACTGTGGGTCCCCACACAGATGGGCAGCGGCACTGCATTTGGTGTCTGCTCTAGGTTTGGTGAATCTGCTCCATGCAGTGTGCTCTGGGATCTTGTGGAGCACGTCATGCTGGGCTGCCCCAGAGCTGTCCCAACCCGCTTTGGATTGCACATCTGGTGGGCACCCTTAAAATGGACCGGTAGACTGGAGCATCTGTGAGCACTCCCAGGGTTGCTGTCTGTCGGTTTACGCCCATTGTGTGTACATGTGCAAACCTTGGGTTAGGGCCATAGGTAGGAAACCTTATGTACTGCAAAAGGTGATATAAGCATTCAATATGTTGTATTTTTAAAAAAAAATTATTATAAATGCTCCACAATAGTGCTAAAGAAACCCCCTTCTGCAGGAAGTACTGTCTGTTACTGATAAAACTAACATTGCAAAACTAACTTGCATTCATCAGTGTTTTCCTGAGACAATTTTGAAGGTTTGGGTATGCTACACTTGCATTGCCATGATTTTCTCTACAACTATGAGTGATATGAACCTTTTTTAAAAAATGAAAGTTGAGATGCTAAGGATTTCATTTTGAAAAAATTCGCTAATGCTATGAAAATCTGAGTGCATTCATGAGTTGACAAGTCTTGTTTTAAAAGTAGCTATTTTGACCCTAATGTTGGCTGCATTCTAGCAGATGAAATAGTCTCTCTGTAGATCATTTTAAAACACTTTGGGATTCATCTAGATGAAAAGTGCAATGCAGAAGTAAATCAGCATGACTGCTTTTCTTTCAAAATGTATATATGTAAGAAAGAAAAGAATAAAGGACAGATTAAATTAGTATTACAGTAACATTTCTGTGAATAATTGTTCACTGGAAAGAAATCTTTCTTACTGGAAAACCTAGTAGTACCAAAAAGGTCAAGAGGAGTCTGATCTCAACTATTACATATTGCAACTAGAATTTTATTACCCTAGGATAATTCTTCCAAAAAGTAAAAGAAAATATCTCCTTCCTTTTCATTTTCTTCAACAAGTACCAGAGTTGTTTGCATTTGTTTTCTTAAGGTAGAAAGCAGATACCACTGAAACATTGTAGTTTTTTGTAGTTATACAAATCTTCTCTACATCATTATAAAGGTAATTAAAAAAAATAAATACCTGTGTGCCCTCTGATTAATTCCTCATTCTCATATAGTTGCATTTAAATTTCACATGTTTAAGTAGAAACTGCAGTTGTTCGTTGTCATCATCTGTCTCTGAGCCTTTTGGCTTTGTCTAATTAGGTCAGACTAGTTAAGGCTCACCAGTGCCCCTGACCTATAACACATAAGGTAGTGGTGTTTTCACTTCCAGCTTCTTTAAGTTTTTCAGTTCCATGGGTCAGGCTGGGTGGGTGAACTGGAGATGGCCATCTGGTGTGAGCAAGAAACAATTACCTTCTTTAATTACTCAGCCACAGCATCCACTAATTATTGTGTGTAGGGCATACTTATTATGGAATAGCTTAACATGGTGTCTTGCAAACAGGACATTATAACTTCTTCATATTGTGGTCTCCGGAGAAGCTACTGAAAGACCAATGTAGGATAAGAGAGAGCCTGTGTTATAAACACGTTAAATTCTTCTTCTATCTGTATGGATTGACGTTTTTGCCTGCTTTGCTCAGTTTTATGTATATTACTTAGCCTATCCAAGGATGTCATAATGAAGTTTTGCTTTTCTGGTATATCTATCATTTAAAATATGTGTCTTATTTATTATACTATACAATACTGTTAATAAACTCATAGGACATGTAATAAGATGAATGTTAAAATAGGAACTGTACGTAGTTGAATTTCTGTGTTTTTTCTTTCATAGTGCAAACTTAATATTTATTATTATTATTGTTTATTATTTTATTCCATTTATATGCCGCTCCCCGTGCCTACGGCATCTCAGGGCGGCTTTCAACATAAAATAAACTATCACAATATAAAAAATATAAAAATCTACACAGATATTTAAAACAATTTTAAAATACCCCCATACAAAAATTTAGCCCACCCTCCCCTCCCCGCTGCCGAAGGACTGGGAGAACAGCCGTGTCTTGCAGGCCCAACAGAAGGCCAGCAGACTCGGGGCCAGTCATGCTTCCTCTGGGAGGGAGTTCCACAACCGGGGCCCAGCCACCGAGAACTAGAGCTGATGCGGCAGCAGCTGTTACCGTGCCACAATTCCATTCCGCCTTTTCAGAATTGCCTGAGCCACACCGCAGCTTTTCTGCAGACAGTCCTCTAATTCCGCCAGCATTCGGCAAATTGCGGAATTGCGGAAAAATTGTGGAAACTGTCGTAAAACCGCTGTTCCGCTATTTTGTGGCGCTGGCGGAATGCTGGAAGTAGCAAAAATTTCATGTTTCTGCTATTTTGCGAAGCCTGTGGCAGTAGCGGAATGAAATTAGCAGAATTGCAGAAGTAGTGGAATGAAACTAGCGGAATGAAAGCCTCTGCCATGCCATACCACTAATTGCGGAAACGCTGTTTCCGGCGGAAATAGCTACCGCTGCGACATTCCGCTACAGCCCTACCGAGAATGCCCTCTCCATTGTAGCCCCCTGCTTTATGTGGGGGACCTCCAAGAAGGCGCCGCCGGTGGACCGGAGAGTCCGTCCTGAGTCACGGAGGGTGAGGCGGTCCCTGAGGTATCCAGGTCCAAGACCGTACAGGGCCTTTTAGATCAACGTCAGTACCTTGAACCTAGCTTAGCACATTACAGCCAACCAGTGCAGTGCACGGAGCACTGGTGTTATGTGCTCTCGTCGGCCCATCCCTGTTAGGAGACGGGCCGCTGCATTCTGTACTGGCTGCAATCTCCGGGCCAGCGTCAAGAAAAGCCCCACGTAGAGCGCGTTACAGTAGTCCAGCCTCGAGATGATGAAGGCATGGATCAAAGTGGCCAGGTCAGGTCTGGAGATATACGGGTGCAGCCTCTGCACCAGATACAGCTGGCGGAAAGCCGCCTTCACCACCACATCCACCTGCTGATCTAGATGGAGACCCGTGTCCAATAATACCCCGAGACTCCAAACCTGCTGAGCCATGGAGGCGCTCACACCCTCCACAAGAGGGGGCATTACCTCCCCTGCCTGGCCCACCACCATCACCTCCGTCTTATCAGGATTGAGCCTCAGTCTGCTCTGTCATAGTCAACTCGCCACGGCCTCTAAACACTGAGATAGCACAGAGATGGCAGGGCCTGAGTCAGCTGAAAAAGAGAAGTAAAGCTGAGTATCATCAGCGTATTGGTGATAGCACACACCAAACCCTCTCACGATCTCCCCCAAGGGCTGCATATATACATTAAATAATAAAGGAGACAAGATTGAACCTTGCGGAATGTCACAGTCCAGGGGTCTGGGGCTAGATGTTTCTGCTCCCAAGACAACCCGCTGGGTCCTCCCCGAGAGGAATGACTGGAACCAACCAAGGGTGGTCCCATCCAGACCTCCCAGGTCACACAACTGTCTCAACAGCAGCCCATGGTCCACTGTATCAAACGTGGCCAAGAGATCTAGCAGGACCAGTAATGTCGAACATCCTGCGTCCATCTCCCGGTGGAGATCATCTACCAAGGCCACCAATGCTGTCTCCGTACCATGGCTGGACCGAAATCCTGATTGAAAGGGGTCGAGAAAACCGATGCTGTCCAGGTGAGCTTGGAGCTGCAGGACCACTGCCTGTTCAATAACCTTCCCTAAAAAGGGAAGGATAGACACGGGTCGGTAACTGGCAAGTGTGTCCACATCCAAAGATGGCTTCTTCAACAGGGGACGCACTACCACCTCCTTGAGACCGGGGGGCAAACTCCCCTGCCGAAGGGATGCGCTGATAATCCCCGCCATCACCGACCCCAGTATCTCCCTGGAGGCTTTCATCAACTAGGATGGGCAAGGACCTAATTCACAACTAGTGGCCCTCACTGACCCTAGGATCTCCACAGCATGGGTTGGCGTCACTTCCTGAAACTCATCCCAGAAAGATGGACCAGACGGCCCCTCCATCACCTCATGCTCTATTCCTACTGTCTCTAATCCAGTGTCGAAGTTGCTCTGGATCCGAGCGATCTTGGAGTTTTCATAATTTTTGGGGGGTGTTTTTAGATGTGACAGTACTGCAGGTGGCCATGCTTTGGCCCATGTGGCCACCCGCAGTGTCGTCGCATCTGATCTGACCCACCAGATGTTTCCCTGGGCCAGATCACGAGTTTCCCTGGGCCGTGGCAGTTTTTAGCCTGGGCTGGGACTCGGACCCATCACTAAGTCACAGCTGCCACAACCCGGGAAACCCATCGTCTCTTAGGTGGGCGTGCCGTGCTCCACAGCATGCCTCCTCACCCAGGCCACTGACACATCTGTTCATCAGCCAGGCCAGATCCTGCCCAGGATGAGGGCTCTCACCATGGCCAGGATCAAAGTGTGATGGCACAGTGTCCTGTCACGTGTAAAAATACCCTGAGGGTATCCCATTTTTTGTATTTTTATTTTTTATTTATTTTTTTAAAGTAAAAGGTTTCTGGAGATAAATTTACCCGTGCTTAGTAACATTGGAATTCAGCGGCAGATTGAAACTTCAAGATATGGGACTCCTCGAGTCCAGATTCTACACGTCTTGCACCTTGCCACTGACTAGAGCTGAAACTGTTATCTTTGTGGACAGCCATAACTAACTGACTCACTGGATCAAACTGCCTAGACGGGGCTTGCTGGGTCACTGCAGTGGTGCAGTTGGAGTAGCAAGTAGCAGTGGCAGACATAGAAAAGCTTAAAATTCCCCAAGTATTCTGGAAAACTGACTTTAGGAGATTTGGTTGCTGTCTGTTAAAATATATATATAAATGTTTTTTAAATGTCCACTATACAGTCAAAAGATGAGGCAAAGATTTACCAAGGACAAAATGCTGTTTATGGTTGGTTAGGCCAAATTTCCCTTTGGCGATAATGTTGGATGACAAGTTTAAACCTGCTAAAAGAGATCACTGAGTAAAGCCGGCTGTTTAACCCTGGCAAAGGTTGAAGAGTAAATTTCCAGAACCTAAAACATTATAGCAGTCATCTGCAGGGTTCCTAGTTTTCTCTGCCAGTGAGTTTTTGCAAGCGGAAATTTCCCAGAAAAACTTGGAATTCCATGTTTTTCTCTGGGAAAACAGGAATTCTGGAGTTTTTTTCTCAAAAAGTATGGAAAATTAATGTAATATAATCAGGTTTTTCTGCGAAATTTCTGCCTGCAAAAACTCCCTGGCAAAGAAAACTAGGAACCTTTGACATCAGAAGCATGTGGTCCCAGTTGGTACAGAAAATACAAACTTCTTTGCAACCATCTCTCCTTGGTACTGAGGTCAGCTATACTGATTTTCATCATGTAAGAGGTCAGAGATTTTCTCACAATGGCCTCAATCCAAAGTTCATGCATACATGTGGACCAGACCTACTATGCCACAGTGGAAGTCTGCCACCTCCTGTGCCATTATTTGCTTCCCCCTACCACAGCCCTGCCTCTCCCTCTCCTGGGTGGTGGTGAAGTTGGTAGGTAGCAGACTTCCCCTGTGTTAGTCACCATGTGTGCACATGGAATGTTCGGTCTGCACATACAAACCTGGAGGGTCAATGAGAGTACTAAATAATTAGCATTATACATTTTTAGTTAATACACTGAACATTTTCGCTCTTTACAGATGAAAACTACTGGTTTTCTGTTTTAATATTTTAATAAAGAAAACGTAACTCAGATACCGTACTACTTCAGAACTAGGCTGGTTAATTTAAAAACAAACATACATGGTTGATGGTTTATCTTTTTGTTTTGTTTGTTTGTTTGTTTTTAATTTTAATTATGAAATTTGCAAAGCCTTTTTACCAAAACTTTTTTTGGTAAAGTTTTTTAAAACATATATATATATATATATATATATATATATATATATATATATAAATCTGAAATATAAAACATTTTAAAAGTTATGGATTTTAACACATTTTCTTTTCAAAACTGAAGAGGTCGCTAAAGAACACTACCCTCTTTCTGATTAATATGCTAACTAGCAGAGGAAGAGTACAAAGTTTACCGGATTATATTGAGAATTATTTACATTGTATGTATGTCCTGTTCTGTACTTTCTGCACTGGAGACATTCTATAAAAAAAAGTGATTAATGAATTCACCTTAAATTTTGCCCTACCAATGATAGTTTAATTGTTTAGAATAAGCTGCCCCAAATGATATTAGGTTTCTTACTATGGAAGTTACTTAATGTTTCTGACAAGCTCTGATTTCTTTTGGTTTATGCTAGAAGTTACATGGGAAGACCAGCAGAAAAAGGTGAATGGTACAATAACTGATGACAAACCATTGCCGAAAAAGAAACACCATTCTGAGCCAGGTTTGTCAGGGTTTGGAAAACCACATGAAAGCATGAGACTATAAAAGCATTACATTTCATGCTTTTGTAATGAGTGTGTGCTTGACGTACCTTATTTTTTCACTTTGGTGTGAAATTTTTAGTATGTAGAGACAACTTAGATTAGTCTTGTATGCAGTTTCTTTCTAGACGAGCGAAAGTAGAGCCAGTTGTGCAGCAATCGTGGTAGAATGCACATGCATTAGGAAAATATGGCTTAATATTAGTATTAGCTTGCTTTTTTATTTTGATTCTCTTTGAATTTATGTATAAGTGTAAACCTCAAGAATCCAAGTACGACTTCTAAAACTGAGCTTAACCCAACAAAATGTATTTACTCCATGGAAGTGAGACAGTTTTTCTCAAAAATAGGAACTCTTCAATCTGAAATTGGAAATTTAAGCCCTGATAATACAAAGGCTTATGTACATGCTTAGCACCAAGCTACATGGGATAATTCACATGAATAATGCTAAATGTGAATGTAAATCTTTGTAGAATTTGGGGCCCCATTACACATTGTTTCTTTCCTGGGAACACAATATTTAAAGGTTGAACTGAAGTTTGTTCATGGACTTTTTTCCGTTGACATCAATTGGCTTTGGATCTGCCCTAAAATTAGAAAAGTATTATTTTATCTATTTCCAAGTTATAGGAATATGAAAAGACGAAGTTTACTGTTTGTTTCTGTGGGTTGTGTTGTGATCCTGAGTTTCAGTATTTTGTATTTTGAAAGTAGTTGAGCTGTCTTTTCAAAATTTAGAATATTTTTGTTTTAAAAAAATTAGTGAAGAATTTTAGATGGTAGGGTCATTCCATGCCCCACGCTTGCAGCCGCACGCACATGCGTGCAACTGTGTAGTTTACATGCATACTGCGGTCCCTGTGCTGGGGGTGTGCATGTGGCTTACACACACACACACTTGCACCAGTCTTCAGGGCATGGATCAGTCCCATTGAAAGTGGGATAAATTCTGTCTTTGGCTATGCTCCTTGCATCCTTATTTTATTGTACATCAAATGAGTTAGTACAGCAGTCAAGGTTGCTTGAAAAAATAAATAGCTGCTTTTGTTTCACTTACCTGGCCAAGTGGCCAAAAGAATTCTAGAGCTACAGGATCCAGAACTACAAAAATGAAGAGCTATAAAAATCATTTGCCAGGATTCATTTGGTGAATAGAACGCAGGTGCTGTAATGGAGCTATTCTGTAGTTGAAAGTCTAATTAGCTTTATTCAAACATTACAGATGAATATAATTTCTTAAATCCCACACATCAATTGTAATCTTTTTCTCCCTGCGGGCCACTTTATAAAATTAATACAAGATCCATAGCCCAATAGCAGTTAAGGTCAAAGGTGCTTTAAGGAGTATGGGGAATGAAAGGGGATGGTCCAGATAATGGATATATACCATGAATCTACCCTCTGTATTTGAGCACATGCCATTGTCTCTGCTCCTTCCCCTGCTTGAAGGTAGGCAATGGATCTGCAGTACTTGAAGAAAGGTAAGGAATGGATCTATAGATTGGATCCAGGCACTGGAAAGGGAGAACAATCACAGGCCAAAAGTTCCCCACCTCTGATGTGCCAGGATAAGGAAAGAAGTTAGTATAAGAGCTGGTTCCACCACTTTGATGTATGATGAATATTCTCCCAAAGGAATTCAGATTGCGAGCAGTAGCTTGATGGTCACAGAGAGTAAAGTCCTGACTACAGTGAAGGCAAGCATAAACTCCCATTGACTTTAGTGGGTCAGGATTTTATACATAGGCATAGGAAACTCAGCTAGGACTCAAAAGAGAAAATAAATAAAGTGGGGACCTGATGCTGCCAAACTTTGCTCTTATAAATAATCCATACTCACATGAATATTTTCACTATCTCCAATATTAAAGTGTATTCATACATGTAAATGTTTTTAGGACAGCGCCTTTTTGCAGTGGCACAAACCTGTGACTACAGTGCATTAGTTGAGATAGTCAAAAATTTCTGAAAGCATATTTTCCCTTTGGAGTATGTCAGAATTGATGTGTGTGGGAATGGGGGGTTATGGGTTGAATATTTAGATTTGGGGGGGGGAGGTGTCGCACCAGGTTTCCTTCATAGGTGGAGGTATGCCCCACGTCACAGTTCAGCACAGAGACAGACAGCTGGTTAGCAGTGTAAGATTTATTAGTCCCTATGTGGCACTTTGGAGGACTGATTTACACCCCCAGCATTGCTGCCCTATCAACCAACAAAGCAGTTACATCTGGTCATAGCTTTTATACACTTTCAGAGTTAATTACAACATTGATTATAATATTCCCACCCAGGTTGACACCCCTCTATAATGACATGATCCAATCCAAATGAGACCCCTGTTACATATGCATTTTCACCCCCAAAGTTCATCCATAGTTTATTCAGAGTTTTATGGCTGTCTCTTAAATTCTAGCATCCTTCTCAGCACCTCTTTCTAGGGGAGTTTGAGCAGAATCACTCATCCATAGTTGCCCCTCTGATCTCTTTCCCTTCCTTGTCAGGCCAAGTGAGACTCACCATTTGGTGATGTTACTCCTCCTGTCGAGCCTGCCTGATTTACTGATAAGATATCAAGTCAGTTCAGTTTGCTCTTTTCCCAGACCATCCCATGATTCTCTTTGCTCATGTCAACTTCTTAGCCTGACTTTCAAAGTACTCTAAAGCTCATAGCGTTTAATACCATTAACTATTATGTGTGAGTATACCATACCATTACTACTGTATACTAATATATACTGGGACTATAATAATCACTTGATGTGTATGCCACCTTGTATGCTTGACTGTGTCATTTTCATAACAGATCAGTATTTCCCTTCTGACAGGGGGCACATTCTGAACCAGTAATGTTGATTTACAGCTGTGGCAGGGAGGCTGCCCAGAGCCCCTAGAGAGCACCACCAGCAGGGTCTTGGGAAACTAAACTCATTCCCTCTGCAAACTCAAACCCTTTACATAGTAGGTACTGTGGGTAGTTAGCTCTATAATGATCTCTATAAAGATCCTGGGGTAAGTAGTGTCCCTTTCCTTAATTACCCACGAGGAAGGAGTAGGTTCTTGACCTCCAGCCTCCTCTCAAACCAGGCCTATCACCACCAGCAGCGTGCGTCCTTATAATTCATGTAGGACTAAAGCCCTTGTAAGTCTTAAGACCCTCTGGAACAGTAAAGTCCTGATAGCCCTTAGCAGGAAAGGTCTCACCAGAGTAGAGACTCCTCTGGATCCTCCTGAAGGTAGCTCCCACTCAGTTAAGGCAAGCCTCTGGATCCAGCATGCTGTCCTGGGTGGAGGAGAGAGCTCCTGCAGAAAGCTCCTTCTCCTACAGCCAACTCCCTTAGACTGAGCATGGGGTTTATATTTCCCCTTAGCATGCCATGTCATGCACCGTGTGATCTCCCCAGTGAGGATGCCCAAATTCTTAGTGGTGTCCGTTGCTCCGTGGGTGGGTGTGGGTGGAGATGGGTGTTGGCCGGGAGCAAACACTCACCTACACCCACCCAAAGTGGCATTTACACGGATGCCCTCACCCATCTCCACTCAGGGAAATGCTTACCACCCATAGGCCAACACCCATCTCCACCCAGAGGAACTGGGTGGAGGCTGGGCCTGATGCAGCAGGAGCTGTTACCATGCCGCGATTCCATTCCGCCACATCGGAATTGCCCGCGGATTTTCTGCGGACATTCTGCTAATTCCACTGGCATTCTGCAAATTACGGAATTGCGGAAAAATTGCGGAAACTGTCAGAAAACCGCTGTTCCGCTATTTTGTGGTGCTGGCGGAATGGCGGAAGTAGCGAAAATGTCATGTTTCCACTATTTTGTGAAGCCTGTGGAAGTAGCGGAATGAAACTAGCGGAATGAAAGCCTCTGCCATGCCGTACCACTAATTGCGGAAACACTGTTTCCGGCGGAATTAGCTACCGCTGCGACATTCCGCTACAGCCCTAGTGGAGGCATCGTGTGTGCACAGGGCCCATGGTGATTGACTGCAGTGGTGCCCTGCAACATGTATAATAAAAGGTAACACCCATTTTATGGGTGTTAGAGTGTCTGTGTAAAAAGGGCCTTAGTTTTAGTAATCTCATCTTAAAAACTTTCATTTATTATCTTTAGATTTCAAAAGGACTGATAGAACAAACCATAGTGAAATTGTTCTGTCTGGAGAGATTAGTCAATGATATCTAAATGTATCTGGGTTAGGTCCCCTATTCTTTGTGTCTCTGTCAGGAGCTATCTATTTTATTTTTTATCTAGCTCCATTTTATCTAATCTATTTAGGTTCTGGCATGGTGTGTACACATCACCTTGCTATCAGAACCTCTATATCTTTTGCCTGAACCTTGAGGATGTGCTCACTTGGATATTTTGAACACAATAGATTAGATGATGCGTGTAAGGTTTACTGTGTAGTTTTATTCTTAAAATTGACAATGAAACGTGACATATGATTCCACATATATTGTTTTTCAAGTGTTTTTCAAATCAAATGTGTTTGGATGCAAACAAAAGATTTTCTAATGGCTGGTCTGCCACATGTAATCTAAGCTCTGAGAATCAAACTAGAGTCATTCTTTCTCATGTATCACAGAAATAATAAAAAAATTGAAATCCAAATTTTATTTATTTATTCAATTATTTGTATCCTGTTCCCTCCAGCCCTACAGCATCTCAGGGCAGCTTACAAAATATTTAAAACAATATATAAAAACAATACAATAAAAGGGCTCACTAAAACAATAAAAACAACAACAGAGAGATAAAACCACTGGTAAAAACCCCACCCTTATTCCCCCGCTTCCCCAAAGGCCCGGACGAACAGCCAGGTCTTACAGGCCCGACGAAAGACCATCAGGCTGGGAGCCAGGTAAGCTTCCTCTGGGAGGGAGTTCCACAGCCATGGTGCGGCCATCGAGAACGCCCTCTCTATCGTGGCCCACCAGTTCACCCGCAGGACCTCCAAGGTGCCCCCGGTAGACCGCAGAGGTCGCTCCACGGCCCGGGGAGTGAGGTGGTCTCTTAGATAGGAGGGGCTCAGACCGTGTAGGGCTTTAAAGGTCAAAACCAGCACCTTGAATTTGGCCCGGAACGCTATAGGCAGCCAGTGCAGAGTCCGGCACACTGGTGTAATGTGCTCCCTATGGCCCATCCCCGTCAGGAGACAGGCTGCTACATTCTGTACCAGATGCAGCTTCCAAGTCATCACCAAGGACAGCCCCACATAGAGTGTGTTGCAGTAATCCAGCCTTGAGGTGATGAATGCATTTTGCCCTTCAGGATATATTTTAACTTCAGTAGCTTCAAAGGGTTTTCATAAGATTGAATTGTCTTCAAACTGGAATTCGGTAAATCATTCTTTGTTGATTCATAAAAAAGAATAGAGTCCAGCCACATTCTTCTGTTGGTTCTGCAGTACGATTTGGTATAAAGAGATCATATTATTTTTATCACTGAATTAAGTAGTTGGCACCTAGGGAGCAACGGGGTGTCATTGTAAAAGTGATTTCTTAGGCCCCTTGCCCACGTTCAGAGATAGCTGGGAAACTCCTGGCAGGCTCCTGGCGACCAAACCTATGAGTAGCTCTGAACGTGGGCGTATTATGCGTCATCAGGCATGTTCCACAGCGATTTTTCTGATGGATGACCGAGCTCAAAATTCAGCCCTGTCATCCATCAGAGAAATTGCTGTGGGACGTGCCTGATGAAGCTTTCACCGCTGCGCCCACGTTCAGAGCTGCTCGTGAGTTTGGCCACCAGGAGCCCACCAGGAGTTTCTCTACCGTATCTCTGAACATGGACAAATGACCTTAGAATAGAATTACATGTCTTTTCTCAAGTATTCTACTTGTAACTGATCTTAAGAGTACCCCAGAATATGCAAGGTCTGTTCAGAAAATTACCTCTGGCGATTAGAGTTATTCACAGTTATTTATTTATTTATTTATTTATTTTATTTCCAAGCTTTTATATCCCTCCCTATCCTGCACAAGCAGCTCAGGACGGCTCATGATCATAAAAACATCACAATCATAAAATAATAAAATCACAAGTTAAAACACAACCAAGTGGTGTTATACCCATGAGTGTCCCAGTAGGAGTGGAGTCTGGTAGGGTTCAGGTTTGGCTTGGTTTGTTGGGTTGGTCTGGTTTGTGATGATCAGTTCTAGATTGTGCAGAACTTAATTGAATTGTCCACTTTTCAAGGGGTTTCCTTCATGTTTAATCCGTTTTTTAAGGGGTTCGGTTCCTGTTTGGTCCAGTTTGTTAGGGGTTTGGCTGGAGATCACACACAAGAGAAGAATAAGGGGGTGGCTGGGTTCTAAGCCCAATTTAATCTATTGTAACTATACAGTCTTAAAACATACACAAAGATGAAAGAAGGAAAAACTATTAAACATTCTTTCAAAAAATAATTATATAATAAATGCAATGATTGTCATAAAAATGTATGATTGCATATAATTATTTTTTTGAAAGAATTTTTAATACTGTTTTCCCTCTTTCATCTTTTACAGTTGCTAATTACCGGGCTTATAAATACTTATCCCAGGGGGTTGCCCCCGAAATGCATTTGCGTGTGTTTTAAGATTTAGTTTTTTATCTGTATTAGATGTAGGGATATTGTCTGATTTATTGAAAATAGTACTGTGCATTTTATTATTTAGATTGGATATAGATTGGATATAGATGGTGTGCTTGGGGACATTGTAGATTTGCGTATGGTTTATCACTGTATATTTACAATAGGATTATTAAATTGCCCCCCCCCCCCCTTATTCTTCTCTTGTGTGTGAGGTAGTTGAATAGTAGTCTTTGATGAAGGGGATTTTCACTGCCATTAAGAATTGGTGTTCTATTAGTCAGTTTCACTGGAGATGCCTGCACAGTTTTCAGACAAATCTGAACTAAGGAATAAACAACCAAACAAACCCAGACAAAAAGACTTAACTCAACCAAATCCACCAAGACCGAACAACTTAACAGAAACAAACAGAACAATGGACAGACCAGACCAAACTGGACTGAACGAACAATGAACGGGACAGCCAAACCAAACTCAAGCGAATTGAACCAAACAACAATATTCACCTGCAAAGCAGGCCATGTACCCAATTATGTAAATTCAGATTGGAGCACCTAAATCTGTTGGATATTCCTTTCATCTCTACGGGTGATTTTATTGTAGCTATGCTGGAGCTAGTCTTCTGATGATGCCAGAGGCCCCAGCCTTCATGGGATTTCCAGCCATGCCCTAGGGAAACTCCAGCTCTGATTGGATGGTTACTCCCCACTTCCTGAGACAGAACAGCCAATCTCAACAACCTCACAGGCTGGAAGAGCTCTCCCTCTTCCCCTCAGGAGCCATAAGTAATTTTTAGGTAGGGGAGAACAAACAGCCAAATGATTTTGTTTGGGAGAAGATGGCAGAAGGAAGTACCAGCAAGAGCCCAGAGGGTCAAGGCTGCTGTCTTCTCTACTGTCCCACATCCTCAAAAAGTGGCATCAGTTCCTCCTCTTCTCCTACTTACAGTTTTCTCGTTGAGCTAGGGCTTATGTCATTTTCACAGAAAGACAGAGGCAGTGGAAAAAGCAAATCTGCTCAGAGCCACTTGGTCTACCACCAGCTTAATTCTATCCCCACTTTTCTACTCCACTCTAGACAGGGGGAAGCAGTGAATGATCTCCCACCCCTAGCCACCATGTGCAGCTGCCTCCTAGGGCTGAGACGAGAGAAAGTATTCCTGTTCCACAGGGAAAATACTGACCTTTCGGGAGCACTTGCAAGCGTTCATCAGTACATCATCAGTCTCCAGCGATTCCACGCTTCTCCCATTGTCATTATTGGCACCTGTGATGCTGATCATCACTTCCCATCAATTTCATCACTTTCCAGCATTTTTACGTCACCTTTTGTCATTTTCCAGGACTTTCTGGGACTTTTCAGGACTTTTATGTGTTTTATTATTATTATTATTATTATTATTATTAATACACATTTATATAGCGCAAGCAATGTACCCTGCACTTTACAAACTAATTAAATAGATACGGTCCCTGCCCTAGGGCTTACAATCTGAGAGATGGGGTGGGGGGAGACGAAGGAAGGGGGACAGAGGGAGAGACAAGGAGTGTAACATTCACAAAAATACGAGGTTCCAGGTGCACGCGCTTGGCTTGGTTATATCAAGAATGATGGCTGGTTGGTCCATGTGGTGAAGATATGAGTATACAGACCTCAGGTAACAGATTGTACTGGATGGAGGGTATCAGTAGGAGTTAGGTGAGGGGAGCAAGGAGTTGGGGAGGACATAGCGGAAGAGGTGGGTCTTGAGGAGGGATTTGAAGGTACGAAGGGAGGGGACGAGGTGGATGTGGGCAGGAAGGGAGTTCCAGGCATGGGGGGCAGCTAGGGAGAAGGGACAAAGGTGGTTAGGGGAGCAGGGAAGGCATCGGAGGGCGAGAGAGGGGACAGAGGAGGAGCGGAGTTCAGACTGGAGTACAGGGGGAAATTAGCGCAGAGAGGTAGAGGGGAGCAAGGTTGTGAAGAGCTTTATAGGTGAAGACTAGATGGCATTTTACGGCATTTAAGAGCAATTTCCAGCACTTCCCAAGCACTTTAAAAAAATTTTTAAAAAATTATAAAATTATTTACTATCCCGCCCCTCCTGCCACAGGCATCTCGGGGCAGCTCACAACAATATAAATTCACAATTAAAATCATAAAATGATAAAACATATTATTGCACCCCCATCCCTCTCCTCCCTCCCACCCCCTACCCATCTCCCCCGCGAAACACCTGGCGGAACAGCCAAGTCTTACAACTTTTACGAAAGGAGGGAAGGTCTGGGGCCAGAGGCACCCCCACCAGAAGGGAGTTCCACAGCCTCGGTGTGGCCACCAAGAACGCCCTTCCCTGTGTGGCCCCCGGAAGACTCGGGGGACCACAAGGAGGGCATCCCCTGATGACTGCAGGGGCCGGGGGGGTGAGGCGATCTCACAGATAGGCAGGGCCCAGACCATTTAGGGCTTTAAAGGTTAAAACCAACATCTTGACTCGGGCTCGGAAGACTATTGGCAGCCAGTGCAGAGAACGGAGCACACTGGTGTGATGTGCTCCCAGCGGCCCAGTCCCACCAAGAGACGGGCCACTGCATTCTGCACCAGCTGCAGCTTCCAGGCCGTCACCATGGGTAGCCTCATGTAGAGTGTGTTACCATACGGTATTTTCAGATGTTACGAGATCACAGTCAACCACAGTGAACCACGGTCAATCCCGCGGCGGGGCCAAAGTGCCCTGAACGTCTCTTTCACGGGCATCAGATGTTCACCACAGTCAATCCCCACCAGGGGTCAAAAATAACCACACTTCCGGAGCTCCGGCCCGGACCATCTCCAAAAGCATGGTCAAAACGATTCCCACCAGGCAACAAAAAAAAGTAATGACTGAACGGCAACCACCGGCCGGAATCAAGCAACATGATTCCTGGCCAGGGACAAAGCATGCAGCGTCGCTGCCAGGCAACGAGCAACAACACAGGCCGGGGAGGGAGATTTAAAGGGCACACAGAAGCAGGGGGACATGGCGGGATGGAGCAAGGCGGAAGGGAGAGGAGAACGAAGGGTGAGAGAGCAAGGCAGGAGGAGGAGGAGATGGAGGAGATGCAGGCGGAGGAGGCAGTGGTCATGCTGCACATGGAGGCGGTGGAGGGACAGCAGCAGCCGGGACGAGCCGCCCCAGTGCCTTCCGGGTGCTTTGACCACAGCCCGGGATCAGCGTAATGTCTGTTGCGCTGCCCCAGGCCGTGGTCTGCCGGTCCGATTCCCTGTTGTGGTCTTGCTCCCGTCACGTCTGTTTGTGGCCTCTCTTGCCCATGGGGGGTGGTTAGCCGTTTCGCCACCGCTGGGAATCCACTGTGGTGAATCGGGTGCCCGTAACGTCTGAAATCACCTACAGTCTAGTCTAGAGGTGATGAAAGCATGGATGATGGTGGCCAGGTCGGAGTCTGAAACGTATGGTGTAAGCCGATGTACCAGATGTAAGTGGTGAACGACACCCCTCGCCACAGCCTCCACCTGGGCATCCAGGCGGAGCTGCGTATCGAGGCGCACCCCCAGACTCCATACCTGGAGAACCAATGGAGGACAGACCCCATCAATGATGGGGGCTGTTAACTTCATCGCCTTCCCCACCAGCATCACCTCCATCTTGTCCGGATTCAGCTTCAGCTGATTAGCCCTCATTCAATCCCCCACAGCGGTCAGACATTAAGTAAGCACGGAGACTGCAGGGTCTGGGTCTGTTAAGAAGGAGAGTATAGCTGAGTGTTATCAGCATATTGGTGACACCGTACACCAAACCTCCTGATCACTTCGCCGAGAGGCTGCATATATACGTTATACAAGAGGGGGGATAACACCGAACCCTGCGGGACACCACATGTGAGGTCTTGGTACGATGAAAAACAGTCCCCAAGTACCACTCGTTGGGTTCTCCCAGTCAGGAACAAGTGGAACCATTCAAGAACAGTCCTGCCCACCCCTTTACATTCTCACAGTCGCGCCACCAACATCTCATGATCAAGCATATCAATGTCGGCTGACAGATCTAATAGGAACAACAAGGTCGAACGGCCCTAGTCCATCTCTCAGCACAGATCATCCACCAAGGCCACAGCAGTCTCCGTGCTGTAACCTGGACGAAATCCCAACTTTGAGGGATCAAGAAAACCTACGTGGTCAAGATGCCCCTGCAACTGCTGAGCCACCACCTGCTCAATAACCTTCCCTAAAAAGGGAAGGTTAGAGACAGGTCGATAGCTGGCAAGGGAGTCAACGTCAAGCAATGGTTTCTTGAGCAGAGGCCGCATCACTGCCTCTTTGAGACAGCTCGGCATCCTGCCCTCCCGGAGGGAGACGTTGACCACCCCCGCCAGCAGCGGCCCCATTGTCTCCTTGCAAGATTTAATTAGCCAAGACGGGCATGGATCTAATTCACAAGAGGTAGCCCTGACAGCCACGAGGGCCTCGACCGCATCAGCGGGTGTCACCAACTGAATTTGATCCCATAAAACCGGACACGGTGAGACTTCCATAACCTCTGGTTCTTCTAGTGTAATAAGTGCAGCGTTGAAATCATACTGAATCGGAGTGATTTTATGCACAAAATAATTCACAAACCTATCACAGGGTGCTGTAGATGACTCCGCTACAGGGTGGAGGGAGGCTGGACTGACCAGCCCCCGCACCACCTGGAAAAGCTCCACTGGGCGAGATTTTGCAGATGCTATAAGAGCAGCGAAAAAAGCTTTTTTTTCTGCCCTCATAGCCTCGGCATATGCTCGGAAACTGGCTCCATACCGCAATCTGTCAGATTCAGTACGAGATCGATGCCACCGTCACTCAAACCGCCGCCCTTCTCACTTCAGCACTCGCAGCTCCTCTGAAAACCACAGGGGCCTGCAGTGCTGTGGTCTGGGCAGCGGACGACTAGGAGCCTCAGTGGTCTCAGATCAATGGCCTCAGTCAACAGAGTGTTCCAAAGTGCGACGAGGTCCTCGATGAGACAGTTGTCGAGGTCAGAGGGTGATTCCCAGAGGGACAATCAGAACCATTCCGGTTCCATTAGCCTCCGGGGGCGAACCATTTGAATTGACTCCACACCCTTCCAGGGGCAGACATGTGCTAGGAGAGAGGTCTGTAAGAGATAATGATGCAATCATGACATGGGCACCGTTGAAATCTCCCCCAATAGCGGAGCACCCACCTCAAGGACAGTGCAAAACATGAGATCGAGCGTGTGCTCTCCCTGATGTGTTGGGATGCTGACCATCTGGGGCAGCCCCATGGTTGCCATGGTGGCTATGAACTCAGGCTCTGCCCTTCCCCTGAGATCAATGTCGGCGTGGATGTTGAGATCCCCCAAGACTACTGACTTTGGGGACCGCAGCACCACCCCCGCCACCACCTCTGCCAGAGCATGTAGAGAAGCTGTCGTACAGGTAGGTGCACAGTATACGAGCAGCACCCCCAAACTATCCCCCGCCAAATCGAACACCAGGTGAAGAGCCTCAGTCCCTACCATGGTTTGCACCGGATATCTCCTAACAGACCATCGCTCACTAAAAATCATAGCTACAACACACACACACACACCCGACTGTACACGGAATATCCGCTGCACGGAATACCCCGCCGGAACAAGGTCAGTCAAGACAGACCCCGACTCAAGGTCTAGCCAGGTTTCCGTAATGCCCACGAGATCGGCGGCACAATCCAGGACTAATTCCTGGATAGTTGTTGCCTTGTTAACCACTGACTTCGCGTTCAACAACAGCAGTGAAGGGTCAGGGATCCTCTGATCTCAATTCCTCTGTCCAGCTGCTAAGG
>QEPC01006863.1:3956234-3974179 GCA_003113815.1 Sphenodon punctatus
GGGAGGGGGAGGGAATTAATTTATTTCATTGGTTTCAATGGGGACACAGCGCCCCATTGAAACCAATGAAATAAATCCGGTACCGGCATACCGGATTTAATCCGGGAATCCGGTTTTCGCAGAACCGGTAACCGGTAAATCCGGTAGCCGGTAATGGGCCCGGGGTCCCACCACTAATATAGAGACACAGGCTGTATTGGAGTCTTGATGTAAGGTTTATTAATTGTCTTTCTACAGACACTGTTCAGAGCTATTGCTAGCCATAGCCAGTCTCCATGCCAGACAATGCCCAACACCTAGCCTGGACTTCCACTTCCTCCCCCTAGGGGAGGCCCCTGTCTTAAAGTCATAGTACATAACCTTACACCTGATAGGTCAGGAAGTCCTCACTGACATGTTCCTGGTGGGAGTAGCCGTAGTGGCAGCAACACACTGCAAGCTGCCCAACCCAGCATGCAGTCAGGCAGCAGTAGTGGCAAGAATGTGAGCAGAGAGGGACCCTCCCTCCTCTTGGAGAAGCAATAAGGCAAGGAGAGGGGAAGGATCCATAAGGCAGGAGTCTGGCCTCCCCTAGATCAGCTCAAGTGGCAGTGCCCCATCCAGGGAGCTGGAGAAGCCAGGCAGTGCTGGGGGCTGAGTTGGGGGAAGAAGTGCTTTCTTTCCCTGTGATGGGCGCAGGGGCAGAGTTTGGGGGAAGCCAGGCAGTGCTGTGAGTGGGGCTGGGAAAAGAAGCATTTGCCTTCCCCAAGATCAGTGCATACTGCGCTGCACTGGCTGGGAAGCAGGGGGTGGGAGTTCTTCTGGGGAAGCAAGGCAACCCCAGCAATGGGGGAGGTTGGAGGTTGGGAAAGGAGCTTTATCTTGGAGAGTCCAATGCTGCTTCGCCTGACCTGCACTTCACCATCCCTGGAGAGGTGTGGGGAGAGAAGCCAGGCAGTGCCAGTGGCAAGGGAGAGGGGGAAATTGCTTGCCTTTTCCTGGATCGGGGCATGCTACACTGTCCCAGGATCAGGGTGAATTCAGAGGAAGCCAGACAGCACCAGCCCTCGATCAGGTAACCCACGCTTCACCATCCCAGCTTCATCTGAGCTTGCCCTGTCCCAGGCGAGGCCAGCTCTCCTTTCCCAGAACCTCAACTTCACTTGAACGTCTTCCCCCACCCCATCCCTCCTGCGATAGTGCAGTGCAGAAGAAGTGCTGGCCTGCCTTGGGATCAGGCAAGCTACAGCTCAGGCACAGCCCCCACTTCAATAGACCAAGCTGGTGGCAGAGGCAAGAAATGGAAGTAGTCAGTGGAGAGCAGGGAGCAGTGGACCGCCATTACAGGGGAGGGGATTAATGGAGTGCTTAGAGCTTCAGGGCGACACACCTCTCTGAGGCTTGCTGGGGAGGTTGAGGGCTTCACACTTGCTTCTGCTGGGCTGGGAAGCAAAATCTCTCTGGCTCTGATCCTGCAGCGTTGCTGCGGGTTAACCTTTTCCAAAAGAGACTGGCTGGTGTTCGGTCAGGTGCAGGCAGCATGGTTTCCGATGCCTTCCCCAATGCCATGAGCTAGTGCAGTGCCGATTTAAAAGAGCAGGCCTCTCATTGGACTAGTGCTGTACTTCCCTTGCCCTTATAGGCAGTCTGTTTCCTGGGAGAAGAGCCAGTTCCACATTGCTTGGTACAGTGACCATAAACTCAACCTTATGATTATGGACAAATTATTCACAAAAATTGTCATTAGCTTACAAGGATACTCATGGAATAATTTGCTATTAAATTACACAGGTGGCATAAAGCTTGGCTGTTATGCTTATTTATCAGAGTTTATCAAACGTCTTAGTTTGTAAAAACTTTATTTTACTTGTTACCGTTTCAGATCTTTGTCTTGTTTATTAAAATTTGGTGACTACATAATGTCAGCATAAAGTATCTTGTGATTCTCAACAATACAAAGGTTTTTGTTATGTGGCTCTTAGGGTTGGCAGCTTTGCCCACCCCTGGCACAGGGAGCAGGAGTTGGAACTTGGAAGACCAGGGTTCATGTCTTTGTACAAGTCACTGTCTCCTGACATCAGTTTCCCCATCTGTAAAATGGAAATAACAATGACCTCATAGGGTTGTTATGAAGGTGAACTAGATATTAGACCTGGGCTTTAGAGACCAAGGAAGTTATCTTTAGGTGATTTCCCCACCCCTCTATGAGGAATTTGGTGCTTTGTACCTAGTTCACTGGACCTGGTGTTGCATAGGGAATTAGCTCTCTTTGGATCGGGGGACCCACACACCCTGGTTTGCACATATGAGAGATTCACATAGAAGGGATCTTCAACTAAATCATAGTTATAGATTTATTTAGTTGTTCACACATTTATAAAACCCAGTCTGTAATGATCCAGCAGCAGTTACCTAGCTATAAAATATCCCACACCCAAAGTCAGTCTTACATGTCTTGAAAGCTCAAAACGGTGGATGTCATCTGTCAGGAGCAGGAGATAGGTGATGGCCTGGTCTGATCAAGTTGTAGGACCCCCTATGGAGGGGTCCCGGAAAGGGTCAACAGCCCACGGACACCAAGTTAGATGCCAAGCGCTGAGACAACGTTCTGGTCTCTGCTTCAGTCTTTTATAGTGCTTTGGGGAGAAGATGTTCTTTAGTATGCATATTCCAGGGTGCTTGATTGTGCAATGTGCTGGCTGGTATTCAGCTTACAGGGTCTGGCTGTCATCTCCCTTTCCCATCCGTCTGGAGCCTGGGTGCTAATGGTCACATTCGCAGTTTGTTTGTTAGTCAGGGTGGGCACTTGATAACAGGACATCTTTTCCCCTCCCTTCAGGCAGGGAGCAGATACGCCTTTGTTATCTGTTCTGGTGCAAAAAGGGTGATGGCCGCTTGAATGGCTTCTGCTTGTCAGTTGGCATCTCCCCGAGCAGGAACATCTCCTCCTTCCCCTCCAGGCATGAAGGAGATATTCTTCAGGGGTGTTCAAGAACCCTCTCATCAAGTCCCTTTGTTTTAGTCTTTGTCAGTGCTTTGCTCCAGGCTGGGTGCGGTTGGTCAGCAATATGATGTAAATCACTGGTCTTGCAAGACATGGTGATACGTTGGGAGTTTGTGAAAGTCATGTGAGATTATTTCCCACAAATAGCCTACCTGGCTATTTCTAGAGATCCTGCCTACTGGATCAGTACAGATAATTCAGAGCTTTGGTACAATAGTTACATGCATTTTCAAATATGGTCATTGGTTCCAGCATATTAATTCTCATAGTATATTACATACAATCAAATCGCAACACTGGAGTTTTCTGGAAAAGGAGGTTCACTCCTTCACCCCAGACTGATATTGTTTTAAACTAAAGAATTGTTGTTTTTTTCACCCGTATCTATGTCCTGTCCCTCTTTCCATCCATGTGTGTACAAAACATGTTGAACCATTAATTCACTTGCACATTGTAGTGATGGGTTAAAAATTAACTTATATGGCACTTCTGTGTTCACAAGCAAGAACCAGGCTACGGTGGCCCTACATTTTATTTTTGCCCTGGTATTTTTGCCCAAGTATTTAATGTATTCATTAATGAGATAGCAGAGATAGTACAGTGCAGAATGAAACATAACTTGTATAAGAAAGACAGAATGCAGAGTGTAAAATAGCCTGAACTTTTTATATATGTTGATTAACTCTGAACTTTAGAACATTTTTTTAGGGAAAATAGGTGTGAAGACCTGACTATCGAGTGTCTGAATTTAAAATATTTCTAGTCTTTTGACAATCCCTACCAGTATGCCCAGTTATGTAGAGAAAACATCTTGTAGAAACATTAGAAATATTATCACCTTTTCTCTGCCTGTTGTGCAGCATCTATTTAAATTGTAAATGTGATGCTTGGATGTACTAAAACAATGTAGAAAATAGCATGCAGTAAATTATCAGTTATCTGAATCATTGTGTCCAGTGTTTGACTCCTTGCATAAATATTTATTATTACACTGAAACAAGCTCTCATGCCATTAACATGGTCTCATCATGCTTATGATCTATGCCTCTAGAAGTTCTTCCCACATGTAATGAAGGAAGCCTCATCCCTTGTGGGCAGCATCTCCTTTTCTGGGGGTCTCAGATGGAACCACCAATATAAGCACAGATTCATGTGTAAAGTTTGTATGTAAGACAGAACAGAACTGAGGGAGACATATCTATTCCGCTCTAAAGAATCTGTGCTATAATAAATCCTCAGTTGGGCTTGGAGTTAAAAGAAATAGTCATGATTTTTATAGAATGGATGAAATCAGAGTTGAGAAGATGAAGGGTGTTACTGAAAAAAATCAGTCATTCCTTGCTATAGAGTTTTATAACATAAGAATCACTCTGTGAAGTTGTTGGGCAGTAAATTTAGAATAAAGAGCTTATTTATTTTGATTTCTTATAAGTACTGTTTCATAGCCCCATGTGCCTCTAGAGTAATCAAAATGTAAACAGACTGCCCAGCCCAAACCATCTTGCCATTTAGTCACAGTAGACTAAAACTAAGAACCTTCACGCACCTAAAGACCTGTGGCCTTCATCCTTGTCAAAGCCCAAGTGAAAAAGTGTGTTTTGCCCCCATGTCCTGAATATTGTTAAATCCAGGTTCTAGTGGACCAGCCAACCCCAGGTTTTTTGCAGCCCTGGGCAAAACACCTCAGGTGTCCCCAGCCCCTCTGTGTTGCAAGTCCTAGTCCAGGGCTTGCTGGTGAGGAGACAGAGAAGGGAGCTTCTGCTCCCTGCTAGTCAGCACGGAACTTGAGCACTGTGCCCATCCTGCACTACAAGTCCTAGGCAGGGACTTGCAGTACATGCCAAGCTCTGTGTGTGTGTGTGTGTGTGTATGTGTGTGTGTGTGTGTATGTAGGAGCCCCACGGGACCAGCCTGGCTTCCTTTCTTGGAGTGGCACCAAGCGGTCCATGGGAAGAGAGAGGCACAATCAAATCTTGTGCTTTGTGATTAATTAAGCGGAACACCTACAAAGGTCAAGGAAAAGATTTACCTTCATGAAGAGCACACCAAAGGTGACTAGGTGAATTGTAGATGAAGGATCAGTTGTTGTGATTGTATGCATATTGGTAGAATGTATATGTGGGACTTTTCAAATCATGGCCTATTCCAATCTCAGAATTTCATGCATGTCCTAGGATTTTGGCTAGAACATTACCTTTCTTACTCAGGATCAGCCTTAGAATTTGTGGGGCCTAGGACAAAAGTAAAATGTGGAGCCACTCCTTCCCCCTCAGGGACACACTCCGCAGGCCCCTAGAGGTGGCTGTGTTTGGCATCTAACTGGGATGGAGTGCCCACACACATTTCCCCCCTTCTATTGAAAATGGGAACTACTTTAGGATCCCTGGAAGTAGAAAAAAGTGGGGCCCAGGATGGTTGCCCCAGGTTGTCCAGTGGTAAGGCCGACCCTGATCTTACTCATTGTACTAATTATACTGGGAAGTCAGCATCAACCACAGAAACTGCTGGAACCTCATTGGATGCTAGGCTGTAGTGTGAGATCAGGGAGGGTAAGGAATATCAGAATCAAGATTTGCACAATGAAGATTTTTGCCCTATCTTTGTATGGCATGAACTACTTGTATTATTTAATGTGTGCATAGTTGATGAGTGACATTGACCTAAATTGTTGCAAGCAAGACTATGCTTAATAGGTAATACAAACATGTTTAGATCGAACTGACTGCACACCATGTAAACTTGTAGTAAGAACATAAGTGCCATACTGTGTCAGACTAATGGTCCATCAACCACAACACCCTGTCTCTGACAGTGGTCACTCTCAGTCTTCTTATGTTATTCACTGGTAATTTTTAATAACCAGAAGTGTGGTTAAAGATATTTGTATTTATCCAATGCTTTCCATGTGTAATCTGACACTGACAATTTTCAGAAACTAGGAAGTGTGGTGGTAAGAGTGTCGGATACCAGAAGCATATGAATAACAAAATTTAGCCTTTTCATTAATGATTATATAGCACCTGTATCCATTTGCTAGTATGTAACAAGGAAAAATCAGTCTCATTCACTTATGGCTTATGACTTATCAGTCCTTCCTTGCTAGAAGACCTTTTCTTCATGGTTCATAACTTTTCAGAGATTTTAGTTGCTCTGCATTTTTTACTCCTTTCATACATGGTCCTAGAGCAGCATTCTGATATTTAAATACTTATACACCAGATATTTCTTATACATGTTTATATTTTATAGAGAATTTGTATAATATTTGAATATGCTGGCGTTTAATAGTTTGTGCCAACTGATGGTTCATAATAGGTTATGAATTGTCTCAGCCGCTGCTATTAATAGATTATGCCAATGATGGTTCATAATAGGTTATGCCAGTGATGGTTCATAATAGGTTATGCTAGTGGTGGTTTAATAGGTTATGCCAGTGATGGTTCTCCACAAATCGGTCCTGTAGCAGCTTTGTTCAACTTTTTAAAAATAATGGCAAATGACAAAAACAGCAGAAAAGCCGATAAGTTTCGTAATTGCGCAAATGAGGGAGAATGACCTGTTTCTAACAAAAACAGAATTTGGCAAATATCATGGCTATCTCATTCAGAAAGTTAGAGGATCATGGTATCAGGCAATGTTAAGTGTTGTCAGTTGCTATCTTTTCATTTTATTGATTTACACCACAGTAGTTCAAAGTTCTGATTATATAATTTCCACTGATTGCAAAAAACTTTATTAAAGTAGATATGCCTTCCAAAGTCCATGTCAGTAGAGGGAATGGAACTCTTCCCAAGATAAATGTCTTCACTGACAATATTTCTGAACAATGTTTTTTAAATTAAAGTTGTAAGACACAGCTGCTCTGTGCATTTGATCCAGATAAATGTCATATATTTGTACGGTAAATCTGATATAAGTGTTGGCATACGTTGCCCTAAATTTAATGTTATCTAATGATATAAATGTGAGAGTAAATATGGAGACATTCTAATTTGTATTGTTTTGTGTTGTATGGTGTTGCTTTGCCTGGCTGTTGCCAGCATTACATTATTATTATAGTGCAGAATCTTTACAGACTACATTGTGTGGTTTCTGGAAAACCCTGGGCTTCATATCCTCTTCCAGATAACATGCTTCCCTCACAGCGCAGGTTCATTTAAAAAAATTAACTTGTCTTGAAGTAAATATTGTATAATGATGCTGGATAATCCATATCATAAAGCAAGTTGTTTGCTAATTAACATACCTTTTAACTAACCATGTCTTTCCTCAACATCACTGCCAGAAAAACTGTAACATTTGTTTTTTTGTCAGATTTGCTACTAACCTTGTCTTTCTGGTTCCTTTTTGACCTACAGTAGCATAACTAGCTCTTCTCTGTTTTTTATCCTCTTGTTGAGTTGTCTGTTGTGTTATCTTTTCCCCATTCTCTAACTGTGCACTACAGGCTTCTCTCTCAAACAATTTTTGGCCCTTTCTCTCAGTGTCTGTTTTTACCTTCTGAGTACATCCACTCACGCCCATCTCTTTGTCTATGTCTGTCCATTACACGATGTGATCACAGAAGAAGCGGACTCACAAAGAAGAAGAAACTCAGGTCTGTCTCTTCTACTGCTTTTCTCTGTGTTATTTTTCATCTTATTGTCCTGTAGATTTTGTCATACCTCATATCACATACATTTCTCTCTCTTTCTGAATATTTGTAAATATAAAAATATAATGAGAATTTAATCTTCGATACTGATTTTTTAACATAGGTGATTATTTTTTTCAGGATCTGTACAAAGTATGCACTGTACAAAAACAGTAAATTAAATGGTACTATATACCCCTTTTTGGGTACAATCCTCCATTGAATGCGATGGAAGTTTACCCATTAACTTCAGTGGGTTCAAGTTTGGACTTTTTGTGTATTAGTTTCTAATGCTCCAATCAGTATTGTGTACTCATGATAAACTGTAATCTGGACTATAACACAATACAAAAATTCCTACAGTGGCTAAGAAGCATAAATACTTAAACAAGACAGCTTTCTTCTTCTGGAACTAAGCACTGTTTAGAGCTGAATTGAATAGTAGATTTTTAAAAATTTACAGATATTATTTGCATTTTCAGATAGCCTTCTAAATCTCCAGATAACATCCGCATCTGAAACCGTATTTGCATATCTGCTTATTCTGATACTCTGGTTTGGTTACTTTACTTATTTCACTATTTTGGTTATTCAGTTCAGTTATTTTGCCATTTTGGCTTTGCTTCAGCAATTGTACATATGATAGCACTAAAAATGCCAAAATGTCTTAACCAATATAGCTAAATAGCTGTTCTGAAATTAATGAAATAACCAAACCAGAATAACTGAAACAGATATCCAACTAAAGACATAGCAGTTATTATTAGTAGCCATTGGGTTGGGTTTGAATAGCACGAGTTCAATGGGTTTATTCATAACCACAGACATCATTTTGACTCTAGTGCTGTTAGAACGGAAGAAACCTATTACATGCCCTAATATCTGAATCTCAATATGGATTAAAATTGTATTGATATTAGAAGGCAATCTAGTTAGAAGCATAGCGCTTCATGTGCTACCAAATAAGGAGAGAGAATTTATGATAATATACTGACAGAAGAAAACAAGAGGACACTTAATACTAAAGGAGAGTAGTTTGATGTAATGCACATAATGTCCATGTTGCGCAGAGCGGCCTTGCTTTCAGTACTATGTCCCTCTGGTGACTTCTGGAGAACTCATCTTTTATCTCGAAGCTTTTATTGCACCATTTTAGTGAGTTTTTAATCTATTTTTTGAGGCTTAATCTTTAAATTTGTAGGGGGGAAATGTATTCAGTTTACTGGTATAGGAACAGTCCTTAGAAAGGTTTAGTGGCCCTGGCCCAGCAAGCAAATTCCACTCTTGGCACATAAAAACATAGTCATACTGGGTCAGACCAAGGGGTTGTGTAGCACAGCATTCTATCTCTGACTGACAAGCTTCAGTTGCTTCAGAGAAGTACACAACTGGTCATATTGGAGTCATCCATTTCCTGCTAATCACTCCCAGTCCCCAACAGTCAGAAGTCTCATCCCTGACCAACTTCACAAATAGCTGTTTATGGACCTAACCTGGAAGAACTTAGCCAGTCCTTTTTTAAAAAAACAACAAAAACCCCACCAAATTATGCTATTGGGCTTCACAACATCCTCTGGCAATTAGTTCTGTAGCTTAATTGAATGTTGAGTTAACAAGTACTTCCTTTTGTTTGTTTTAAATCTGCTCCCAGAATCCCAGTTAATTTCATCAGGTGCCCCCTAGTTCTATTATTTTGAGATAGGGTAAATAACAGCTCCCTATTTACTTTCTCTGCACCATCCATGAATTTGTACATTCCTACCCTTTCCCCCCTCAGTTGTCCCTTTCCTACGCTGAAGAATTCTAATCTATTTATCCTCTTCTTGTATGAAAGCCATTCCACACCTTTGACCTTCTTTGTTCCCCTTCTTCGCACCTTTTCAATTTACCCATGCCATTTTTCGTTAGAGTAAGACTTATACTTGCCTCGTTTTCATCCTGGTATAAGTGATAATTCCATTGTGACTAGAATAGAAGTTTCATCATCTTCCATAGGGTGGGTTTATACTATAGACAAAGCAAAATTCAGATTTCTACAACTTTTGTAGTGTAAAAGCACATGCATGACTGACTCTGCCCCAGTGACTGGTTTTGTATCTTTGACAATGTAAGATTAAGAGTTTATTCACATAACTCTCTTTTAGAGTGTGTAATGAAAAAAACCCACACTCTTGGTGTCTCTATGGCCCTTTTTAAATGGGCCGCGGCTCGATGGGGCGGTCCGTGGGCGCACCGCTGCAGGGGGGGGGGGGAGGGGCAGGTGCACACGGGCACACGCTGATCCCCATGCATTCCCACACACAGAGCAACCTACATTGTCGACGGTTGCTCCGTGCATGGGGGTGGGGGTGGGGGGTGGGGATGCGTGGGTTGTGGGAGCGCGCACCTACATTTACATGGGATGCTCCCCCACGTGGATGATAGGTGTCCATTCAGGGGAACGTTTCATGTAAAAAGGGCCTATATGTTGTGTTAACCATGGGGAGAAATCAACCCATTACCAACTGTGATGATAACTATCCATGGCGGAGCAGTTTGATCAAATGTTCATGCTACTCTGTTTATGCTGCCACACTATGAACTATGTCCATGAGAGGGAGTCTTTTGAATGGCAGTACAAACATAGGAGCTATCCCTTGGTACCCCACATGCAACTTTGAATCCCCCGATTGGGGCTCCCTGTTCAGCTTTCAGGCAGAGTGCAGGGAACTCAGCTAGTACCAAATTGCTTTATGAAACTGATCAGGCTCCCTTTTCCCTGGAAAATTTCACTCTAAGCAGTTCACTCCAGCCGAGGGTGACATTGACCAGTAAGATAAGTGGTTCCCTGGCAGACCAACATCACATAGCAGGATAAGTTCTGGGTGGCAAACTCACGTTTACTCTGATAAAACTGGACCTCCATGTTAGGGGGCTGGAACAGGTGGTAAGCATTACATGTAAAAACCCTCAAAGTGTTGTGTAAAATCTTTACAGCTTCCTGTTCTCCTTGATAATTCTGTGTTCTCTGCCACTTGATATAAAGGGTTTGCTTGCAAGGGTCTGGCTACACCAAGTACCAATGGTGTAATGTGATTTGATTAATCAGGGACAAGTTTCAATCCCTGATGCATCATTTCCTGTTTCACTTCCTACCTCTGAATTGCCATAGTGTGCCATAGTGTGGTCACTGAGTTCTGCAACCAAGACTCCACTTCCTGCTCCATACTTGGGGAATGTTGCATGCAAGGATACCACAAGAGCATTTCTCCATGCTCTTTGCATTCTGGGAAATATTAGAGGAAAGTAGGATGGGGAGGATCAACTGGAATGCAGGAGATTCAGCATTGTTATAGCAGAAGACAATGCAGATTGAACAAAAAAAGTTTACATGGTTGTGAAAATGAGCCCTGGACATGTACAATAATCAAGTGAGTTGGCCATGGAACTATAGCTGAAGGTGACTTTTCAGTCTTTTCCAAGAGATTCTGTTTGTTCAGAGCCTTCTCAAGTGGTGGTTTTCATATTCATTGTTTCCATGAATTCTTTGGACCAAGTGTCATTACAATGATGCTATAATTTTAAATGCCTTATCACCAGACTTGGAAATTTACTTGAAATACTTCAGTATTACTACACTATTTTGGTTTCTCTTTTGGAAGTATTCAGAAGTATAAGGAATACTGCAAATACTTTCTATTTATCTTTTCAAATATGTGACCTCTTTGAAGGGGAGAAATGCATGTGTGCTGCACCTTAGTGTTAGCTGACTATGTACTACATTAGATAAACATGGGAAATGGTTTAGTTTTCTAGTCATTTACAAGGTCATGCTGAACTGTTTCTGCAGCATTCCATACGCATATTAAGTTGTAATAGTGAAAGTCTTCTAGGCGAAAAATAAGCATTAACTGCATACTAACTACAGCTAAGCAAACATCATATTTAACTGCCTCATTTGCTGAACTTTATCAGGAGATGCACACTGTGCCTTGACAACCTTACTTCCATCACTTCATAATGTTTGCAACCTCCCACATAACCCTGAACATTAGCCATCCCATGCACTGAATGGAGTAGGTGTCTGGTACAAAATTGCAAGTCTGAATAAAGACTGTATCATAATGCATGTGCACTGTGATACAGATGATTGCACACTATTTTTCCATTTGACCCGTGCCTCATTCAGTTTGTGGGATAGTCAGGTCTCAAGTAATATCTCAGAGCTGTATAGTGAACAGTGCTGTTCTGTGTTGAGAACCGGAAGAGAAGATGCAAGATTTTTCGATGGAAGACAAGAGAATTTCTCTGTTTCTCGTACTTGCTGGCAGTGGCTAATACAAATAAAGGCATAATCAGCAAAGTTGTCAATCTGGCATTTAAGATGGAAATAGTAAGGAGGAATTTTGTAAAGGGGATTTCCCCTCAGAGTTAGCAGGGTTGTGTATATAAATAATCATCTCCTTTGTCTGGATAGTTGGGAATGATTTGCAATTAAAGACCAGCCAATAAAGAGGCGGGGTATGGTATTCTAAGTGTGGTTGGGGACACTGTTTCCCCAATTAAAGCAACACCGTGAAGTGTTAAGTATTAAGTTTGGTCTAAGATATCTGGTATGAGATAATTGCTATGTTAAAGAAGTGGACTTATTAGAATTTTAATTTAATGGATTTATTATCCTTTTTATGGGAGAGAATTAAGGGGAGTTTTATGGGAAAGATGTTTTATAGACAACTGAACTGGAATATATGTATAGTAGGTATTTTAACTTTCTGTTGTCTTATTTGTTCTATATTTTTTATAAGTTTTAACAACCTATTTGGTTATATACAATAAAGATTTGAATTGATTGATTGTTTGCTACTCTTAATGCCAAAGTTTACAGGAAGAATCTGTTTAGGTTTCCCTTTCAATATGTATTTTTCTTCTTTTCAGCATCCCAATCAAAACAGGTCCTCTCAACCCTATACAAATTCAAATAAGCTATGCTGGCTTTGAACAGGCCACCATAACTACAGTATTTAATACTAGGATTATAGGGCTGGAAGAGATCTCAACAGCAATTATTGTCAAGCCCAACCTCCTGCACCAGTGCAGAATAAACAAGAGCTAACTCATCAACCTATATTTTTCCTGTGTCCTCTTAAAAATCTCCACCAAAAAGAATAATCCAGATTCCACAACCACCTTCAGCAACTTGTCCCATTTCCCAGCTGTTATTGCTAGGAAGTCCATCCTAATGTTTATCATAAATCTTCTTTCCAGCAACTTAAGCCCTTTCCCTCTTGACTTTCCTTCAATGGCAATGAAGAACAGCTGTCCTCCATCTTCCGTAAGGCAGCATTTTAAATATCTGAAAACTGCTGCGGCATTCCTCAGTCGTCTTTTCCCTAGGCTATCCATACCCAGCTCTTTTAACCTTTTCTCATATGACTTTTATTTCAAATCCTTTATCAAGTTTGTTGTTTTTAGATCTTCTCCACGTTGTCCATGTACTTCTAAAAAGGTGGTGCTCAAAAATGAGCACAATACTTCAGCTGAAGCTAGTCAATGCTGAACAGTGGTACAATAGTCTCTTGTGTCTTGGATATACAAAGCCAACCTAGCTATTTTGCCATCTTGCACAAAATCAATTTTATGATTCCTCTATTCCTCCGCCTCTCATTAGTATATGTAGGAGCAAATGGTGAATGAATAGTCATTGTTGTCAAAGGGTGCTTTCACATGTGACGAGTCCCACCACCAGCACAGACTGCTCTGGGCCGTGGCAGGAACCATCACTCCAGCTGGGACTCATCCCAGATGCTGAACAAACGTTACAGCAGCCGGAACAGGAGAGGGTGGGGAGATGCACAGATGTGCGTCTGCACACCCTTCCCCCCACACTACATGGATCGGCTCACCCCCCTCACCTGACGGATAGCCATGGCAGCCTATGCCGGCTGCCATGGCTTCCTGGAAGCACCACCATTCCAGACCGGGGTAAGTACAGCGGGCCATCATCCATGACGATCCATTTTATGACCAGTAGGTGGTGGCGCTGAGCCCGGACTATGAGTTGGGGATGGACTCCACTCACAGCCCAGGCTAATGCCACCACCAATTGGGTAACAACCCGGAGCAACATCTGGCGGGCACATTTAGGTGTGACAGTGGCACCCAGTTTAATCCACACTAAAGCAGATTAAACCATGCCACCGTCACGTCTGAAAACACCCAAAATCTATTCATAGAAACACTTATTGACAAAGAAGAAAAGCTTCTGTCCACTTTCTTTCCCTAAACATGCTCACATCTGCCATCAAATGCCCAATTTAACACAATGTCCCTTTTTAAATGGGCGGGCCTTGTCATTGGGCGGCGGCTGAAGCGTCACCTGCATGATAGCACGTGGGGGCGTGCATACACAAATGCACACCCATTCCCCACACATGGAGCAACCATCGTTTTGGCCTATTGCTCCGTGCGTGGGTAGTGGGTGGAGGTGTGTAGGTTGTGGGCGTGCAAACACCCACCCACCCACTGTGGCATTCACACAGGACGCACCCACTCATGCCCATGTGCTGGCTTTAACATTAAGGTTGCTTTTAGATGTGCACGGCACACACGTGGCATAAAATCACACCATGTGTAGAAATCCCACGTGCAGGATTTAGACAATATTTTGCACGTTAAAGCCAGTTGTGCATTCTTTTAAAACGGCAAATTAAATACCTCAATGTCAAAGTATTTGGTTTTAAAAGAACACGCAACTGGCTTTAACGCACAAAATGTCAAATCTAAATCCTGCACGCGGAAGTTTTACAAACGGTGTAATTTTATGCCTTGTGTGCGCCACACATGTCTAAAAGCAGTCTAAGCCTTCCCTTTGCCTGGCAGCCCTGTGAAGCTCCATGCATTGCAGAGACCTCTCCAAGGTCAGCACATGAACATTAGGACCATCAATGGCAGCCTGGAGCACTCTCACACAGATCCTTTGGTGCCATCACCAGACACTACTACCCTTGACAAACTGTCCAATGGATGGGCCAGTCCTTGTCATCATAACATTTACTACTGCAACTTGCTGTAATTAAAAACAAGAGTATTATTAACTCATAATATTATCCTTATCACAGAGCCTGAACTATATAAACAAAGAAGCAGCCTGGTAACGTTTGCCTTTATTTTACCTTGTGTTGATATCTATCTAGTCAATAGGATTTGTTGTTTAATAGAGTACCAGTCTAAATCACCTAACATATTTTAAATTGCAAACATTTTAAAATATTTTAAATATTGTAAGCTGCCCTTGTGGAAGAGTAGTGTATAAATTTGAAAAATAAAATAAATAAATCATCTCTATTGCTCTAAGAGGAAATGTCATACAGAAGGCTAAGTTCTTCTTTGAGGATCTCCGTGATTCTCACTATTGGGATTCACTTCCTGCTCCGCAGGTACCAGAAAACCTTATATCAGCAGTTTCCAGGCAGAAAAATAGCCTGGAAAAGTCTAGAACAAGATGAGGGCTCTGTCCCTCCTCCCCCCCTCCTGCTCGAAAGAAAGTGTGGGTTCTAGATTGCGCAAGAGCAGGAGTCTATAAAAGGGGGCGGAGCCCTTGCCGCCTCAGTTCCTTCCAACTGCGTCGTGCTTGGAAGACCTCCGTGCTGTTCAGCATGAGTCAGCATTTACCACACAGAGGAAAACTTCTTCTCTGGTAAATCCTCGATATTTCTTCTGAAAGCGCAGAAGAAAAGAAGAAAATCGATTGAGGTGCGGCCCTGTCCCACCCCGAGGGGTTCTCTCCCCCCCCCCGGGACATCCCGCCGACTCTACAAAGCATGCCCAAACAACCGGGCTTCAAGCGGTGCGCCTCCTGCCCCGCCACTCTCTCGGTGAACGACACGCACGACCTCTGTCTCTCCTGCCTGGGAGAAGCGCATATCACAAGGACTTGCTCTCACTGTGCTCTCCTCTCCTCCCGAGCAAAAAGAGCGCAGGCTCTGAGGTTGCAGGAACTCCTCACCAAGAGAGCACTCCAAGGGGGTGAGGAAGGGCCGCTGTCCCTCTCAGCTTGGCGCCGGACCCTCATGAACCCACCGGCCTCATTGCAGGCTGTTTTCCGCGCTCCACGGAGACGACGCCCGCGACCCCGGTACCACAACCCTTACCAGTGGTACCGGACGCAACCAGCACCGGTACCGCCATTGGTACCGTCACTCCGGGCACCAAGGAGAGGCGCTCCAAGCACCAGGGAGAGCACCGCAAGAAGAAGAAGCGGTCGCTCAGTGCCAGTGCGACTATCTCCCGGACCCTAGAGGTGCACACAGTTTTCTCCGAACCGGTTCCAACGCGCCCAATAGGCCCGGCACAACCTGGGACCCGAAGCCCACCAAGGGGCTGAAGCCCGGTACCACAGCCCAGGGATCGAAGCCGGGCACCGTGGCCAAGGAATCGAAGCCCGGTACCACGGCCAAGGGATTGAAGCCTGGTACCGCGGCCAAGGGATCGAAGCCCGGTACCGCAGTCAAGGGATCGGAGCCCGGTACCGCCATCAAGGGTTAGAAGCCCGATACCGCCTTCACAGATAACCCCGGTACAGCCTCCACCCCTACCACAACATACAGAGGAATGCGAGGGACACTTCCGTGCTTCACCCTATACGCGTTTCCAGCAGGCTCATCAGTCCCGCTCTAGATCACCGAGACGGGAGCCCAGGGAAGCGGTTTTCACCTCTCAGAGGGAACATGTCGACTCCCATCTCCGCTCCCACAGGGATCTACATTCCCGATCCCCCTGTTCCTGTTGCTCCCCACACGGAGAGGCATGGTACCACCCGGAGGACTTCGACCGGTACCAGGGGTATGAACACTGGGGCTCTCTGTATCGCTCTCGGAGCAGGTCCCCTCTACCAGGGACTTCCTCCTCCTAGAACGGGAGCAAGCTCGGTCTAGGCACCAATATAGACCCCCAGTACTGCTGAGAATGCCGCTGTTGGCAACGGTGTCCAGGCCTCCTGATTCACCACAGGACCGCACCTCCCAGTCGAGACTGCAGCCGGACCAGTCTCGGGGGGAACATCACGGAGCGGTACTGCCAGTACCAGCGGTACCAGAGCTGCCGATGGAGCCACAGCAGCGGAATAGAATGGAGACAAGGTTAGACCCACCCACGGAGCCATCCCTTCTTAACATGCTCCTAGGCATCCCACAGCTGCCGGGGGCTAATCCCATCGCAGCGACTACTCCTGCCGCCCCTACTGACATTGAGGTTCTCTCTGAGTGGTCGGCCTCCATTTCCTCCTCATCCTCCCAAACTGATGAGGATGAGACTATCTCTCCACCACCCCCTGACACGATCTCTGACCCAAGTCTCACTTTTTCCACCAAAGTCAATAAGGCTTTTCAGGCCAATGATACAGCGCATGGTTGCTGCCCTCCCCAAGCTACCTACAAGGGTCATCAAAAAGGCCCAGTCAGGGCCTGTCTTCGGCATTCTTGGGTCTGGGGACTCTGGCCAAATCATGATCCCCATGCTGGATCGGCTCCTGGAACCCGCTAAGTCAGTTTGGGCCAAGCCTTCCTCCGCCCAACCCACGAACAAGCTGGCGGACTCATTGTATGCAATTCCCAGGGAGGGGGTGGCTATGTTCTACAAACACCCGTCCCCAAACTCCCTTGTCATAGCAGCGGCCTCTCTAAAATCTAAGGCTGGCGGTATACAAACATCTCCTGCAGATGGAGAAGGGAGGCACCTAGATGAGCTGGGCAGAAACTGACCCTGCCCAGATCCTGGCTTTGCAAAGAGAAGGCATGCAAATAGCGCAGTTTCAGCTAACAGCAAACATGCACATTGCCCATAAGGGGCATGGCTTCAGCTGTCACTCTCAGACGACATGCATGACTTCACTCCACTGCCCTTGCTCCTGAGAACAAGACCCGTATTGAGGACCTCCCCTTCGATGGGGAAGGGCTCTTCGCAGCCTCTACTGATGATACCTTGAAAAAAGTCAAGGAAATGTGTCAGACTGCCAGGTCCACAGGAGTAATCAGGTCTACTAAGAAAAGGCCTTTCTACCAGACCTCTGCCCCCTACTCTTATCAAGCCAGACAATGTCCTCATTTTCCCTATCAGGCCAACAGACAGTACTCCCCACAATACCAACAATCCCAGCCCTCTGCGGCCCAACCTCGGAGCAAATTCTCTAAAGAGTAGGGGTGGGAAACCGGTAGAATCCGGTATCCGATAATGCCGGTACCGGGCGTACCGGCATTATCGGATTTGACCCGGTAATCCGGACCGGGTACCGGATTCTGGGGTACCGGATTTTTTTGCATTGCAGCCATTTAAAAATGGCTGCAATGTAAAAAA
>QEPC01006863.1:3975249-3991951 GCA_003113815.1 Sphenodon punctatus
CCCCAATACTCAAATACTACTAGAGATACAGGCACTTCTTGCCAAAAGGGCCATAGAGGAAGTTCTCCCTCCTGAACAACTCAGGATTCTACTCTAGTTACTTCCTGGTTCCCAAGAAGGACAAAGGGTTCAGACCCATTTTAGACCCACACCGGCTTAACAGGTTCATAAAAAAATTTAAATTCCGTATGACCTCCCTCCCTATCATCTTCCTCGGCCTTCAACAATGTGACTGGTTGGCCTCCCTTGATCTTAAGAACTCATACTTCCATATTTCTATTAACGCTGCTCACAGAAGATACTTGCGTTTTCTTGTAGGAGACCGCCACTTCCAATACTCGGTCCTCCCGTTTGGCCTCTCTACAGTCCCATGGGTCTTTACCAAATGGGTGGCAGTGGTAGCGGCTCACTTAAGGACTATGAAGGTAAGGGTATTCCCATACCTGGACGATTGGCTTCTTGCAGCACCTTTCAGACGCACCCTCATAGACCATCTACACAAGACTCTACGTCTCCTAAAAACTCTGGGGTTCATCATCAATTACGACAAGTCGCATTTGATACCCACTCAAAGGCTCCAATTCATCGGTGCCGTGCTGGACACCGTACATTCAAGAGCTTACCTGCCTACAGAAAGGTACCTCTACATATTGTCCACGTTCTCGGCCATGTCGACCTGGACCACCAGACCAGCCTGCTTTTTTCTCCGTCTGCAGGGCCTCCTGGCGACCACACGGCGGTGACACCGCCCGCCCGCCTCCACCTTCGACCCTTACAACATTGGCTCACTGTCTATACCCCGCCCCGCCACCCTCTGTCCCCGAGAGTAACCATCCCGCTAGAGACTCTCCCAGATCTCCAATGGTGGACCGATCCAACCCACCTGCTGACCAGCATGCCATTCGACCCACCGCAACTGGAGATGTCCATTACTACCGACGCATCACTCACAGGGTGGGAAGCCCATATGAATCACATAAAGGTCCATGGCCTCTGGTCCGAAGAGGAGACTCTTCTTCACATCAACATGCAGGAACTCAGGGCAATCTGCTGGGCACTTAGAGCCTTGGTCAGCCACATCGAGGGTCAAAATGGTCTGATCCTCACAGACAACACCGCAGTGATGTGGTACATCAACAAGCAGGGCGGCGCCAGATCCACTTGCCTATCCATCGAGGCCCAGATGATTTTGGCCTGGTGCATTGAGCGAAACATTCATATTCATGCTATTCACCTAGCGGACCAGGACAATATCATTGCAGATCACCTCAGCCACAAGGGCTCCAATCAACACGAATGGACGCTCAAAGACGAGATACTCAACGATATCTTCAACACATGGGGCACCCCTATAATAGACCTGTTTGCTACACAGGAGAACGCAAAGCTTCCAAGATTTTGCAGCAGGGCAGGTAGAGCCCCGGGGTCGAATTCCAACGCCTTTGCCATCTCCTGGAGGGGGCCCTTTCTATATGCATTCCCTCCTATCCCCCTGCTCTACAGGTTTCTCCACAAGGCTCAGAGGGATCGCGCTCACATAATCCTCATAGCCCCAGCCTGGCCTCACTAACCGTGGTTCCAGACCCTACAGAATCTGGCAGTGGACTCCATTCTCCTCCCACTACTACCCGACCTCCTCTCTCGCCAACAGGGCATAATCCTACACCACGACCTACGGGCGCTCCACCTCTCCGCCTGGTTGATCTAGTCTTAATACGAGATGCCCCTCCTGACGTCGCTGAGGTTCTACTCAACTCCCGCAGACCATCAACACGCACCTGCTATGCTGCAAAATGGATTTGTTTCTTGGCTTGGTGCAGGTAGCTTCTTTGCTCTATGACATCCCTCTCTATCCTCCACGTCTTCAGATATTTACTATACCTACACGGCTCTGGACTTTCCATCGCTTCCCTCAAAGTACACCTAGCAGCCATTTCTTCCCGCCTGCAACCAAAGGGAGAAGACACTCTCTTCTCTCACCCTATCACTAGAGCTTTCTGGAGGGGATTGGTTAACTCGTTTCCACCAGCTTCGCAACCCGCCCCACAATGGGACCTTAATCTGATCCTGACTAAGCTCATGGAACCCCCCTTTGAGCCTATGGCCACCTGTTCGCTGGAGCATCTGTCACTCAAGACAGCCTTTTTGCTTGCCATCACCTCTGGCAGAAGAGTTTCAGAACTCTCTGCTCTCTGAGCATCCCCACCGTACACTCGCTTGCACCGTGATAAGGTGGACCTCAGGACAGACCCGTTGTTTGTTCCTAAGGTAGTTGCCCCTTTTCACCTGAACCAGACAATCTTCCTGCCTCTCTTCTTTCCGAAACCTCATGCCTCATGAGCAGAGCAGACGCTGCATACTCTAGATGTCAAACAAACTCTCGCTTTTTACATTAATCGTACCCGTCTAATCAGAGCATCAGATGCTCTGTTTATTTCGTATGGTGGACGACGCATCGGCGTGTGCCTTACGTCACAAAGGTTATCTAAATGGATCCTCCTCTGCATCCAGAAGTGCTACGAACTAGCGGGGAAACCTTCCCCCTCTCCGCTTAGAGCGCACTCCACCAGAGCAATTGCCTCCTCTCTAACCAATCTCCGTGGGGTTCCTATTCTGGACATTTGTAAAGCTGCCACTTGGTCCTCAGTGCACACCTTCACCAAGCACTATTCCCTGGACCTGGCGGCCAGATTGGACTCGAATGTGGGAAGAGCAGTCCTGCAGTCTCTCTTTGACTGACCTCCTCGTCTCCCTCCTCCTTGAGGTAGGTTACTTTACTGCTACTCACTCTCCCAATAGTGAGAATCGCGGAGATCCTTGAAGAAATAGAGGTTACTTACCAGTAACTCTGTTCTTCGAGAGAGCTCCACGTATTCTCACGTCCCGCCCAGCCTTCCCCTCTGTCTCGGAGGTACCTTCGATTAGGTCTTCCCGGGACGGGTTTGGAAGGAACTGAAGCAGCAAGGGCTCCGCCCCTTTTTATAGACTCCTGCTCTCGCGCGATCTGGAGCCCACACTTTCTTTTGAGCGGGAGGGGGGAGGGAGGGAGGGACGGAGCCCTCACCTTGTTCTAGACTTTTCCAGGCTATTTTTCTGCCTGGAAACTGCTGACAGAAGGTTTTCTGGTACCAGCGGAGCAGGAAGTGAATCCCAATAGTGAGAATACTTGGGGCTCTCGAAGAACAGAGTTACTGGTAAGTAACCTATATATACTAATGCAGAAGGCTAAACAGTGCTTTCTGTACAGCATTTATAAAAATTCTAATTCTAAAATATTTTTTGGTGTTTAATACACAACATAATGTATAAGGCATGCATCAAGTCAGCTTTATTCCAGCATATGCAATGTACACTGATCGTTGTACTTGAGTGACTTTTGCCTCCCCGTATTTTCATTTTAGAGTCATTTTTCCACAGCAGACTCTACAGAAGGACAGGATCTAATTGTACTCACCAACTTCTTATCCATAGAGCCTAGGAATGTGCGAACAGAACGCGGTTTAGATGTTCGGCCGTTCGGTCATTCAGTTCGAAGACTGAGTTTGGGTTCGGTTGTTCGGTTCGGTGGAGTTCAGTTCGACCGAACAATGCTGAACATTCGAAATAGCGCTATCGGTACCGATATCAATACCGAATTCGAAGATTTTTTTTTTGGTATCTGTATCATTTGGCCCTGAGACCACCTCTGGTCTCCACCCCTGGTGCCAGGAAGTCTGCTCCTCAGCTGCCTCCCCCTTCCAGTCATGTTTTTCCCGCCCCGAACTCATCCGAACTCACCCGAACATGACCGAACTCTTCGGTCGTTTTCGAGTTCGGTTCAGACGCTCGGTTCGGTTGTCCGAACAGACCGAGTTCGGTCCGAACTCCGAGCATCCGAACCGCATTCGCACATCCCTAATAGAGCCTTCTCTAAAGTGCATGTGGCTGGTTGCCTAGGAGAGAGAGGAGGAGTGTATGTGGAATACATCAAGCATGTTACAGCATGCATCAAATACTTATAAATACATGTAAATTTGCTTAGTCACCTGTTAGGTTAATTCAAGAGAGAAGGCACTCTTTTATCAACACCGATGCAGCACAGTGAGTCCCACACCAAGAGGCACCGAAAAGCTGGAGAAAATAAGCCACCTGAGCAGCTCCAAGTCACCTGCACATTTTACTTGGAGCAGCATCAGGAGTAGTAGTAAGTTTATTAAATGGCTCTGGCTTGCGCCACGGCCAAACATCAGTTCACAAATAAATAAAAACAACATCACTCAGTACATTAAACATATCAACAAGAATACACAAAAACACAGAGTTGATTATCCATATACAGCACAGCATAGCCAGCCCCAATCCCCTCATCTGAAAAGCAAACAAAACAGAATTATAGATAACACAGGCTTAAATTTCCAAGGCTGCCCCATCCTCGGTCCACACCTGGTTGGGGGAGCAGCCCAATACCTTAGCAAGAGCTACCTCATTAACCTAGGGCCTGTTATAACAATAGGTGGAACTTAGCCTTATTTCATTAAAATATAGCCTTGCTCTTATAGGGGGGAGTACTTGGACTGAGTTTAACCCCTGAATACAATACTTAGCTAGGTGTATAAAGTAACATATTACCATACTCCTTTCGGAGTTGGTCATAGCCAAAAACTGCCCCTGTTCTTGCTAGCAGAAATATATATATTTATTTATTTCTACCCAACTTAACCGTAACATAAAGGAATCATCATCAATAATACATTCCAGATTAATAGCAGGTCTTAATAGATCAAATAGATCGATTTCACAACACAATATAGCATAGTATACATTCTCCATTAGATTGCTACAGAAGACTGTCTAGCCCACCTCTTCCTTTACTTATCACGCTGGGCTCTTATGCTGCCTGCTGCAAATGCAAAAACAGTCATAGCTTTGGTCACATCCTCTTTCTTATTGGTCAATAGAAATATCAGTTTCTACAATGTTGGCCAATTACAGTCTCATTTAACTGATTCTAACAGCTTTTGGCGTATTGCAAAAAATATTGGGCAGACCAGAATATAATGGGGAGGTCATCAACCAACCCCATTCCACAGAAACATAAACGATCTTTATACAGACTCTTCCCATAGCATCCCAGTGTCACTACAGAACTCATAGACTGAAATCTCAGATGGAAAAAAGCTTTTTTAAGCTTTGAGTTTGATAATGATACCAAATATCTGTCCCCCTCATCTTTGGGTAGCCAATATTTATAATATGGGGGGATACAAGAGAGTCTGGCTTCAGCTCTCTGTTGCTGCTGGGCAATATCATTTATTCTTAATTTGATCAGCTTCTTTGCTTCTTTTAGGTGGAAGGATTTTACAAAATCTACAGAGAAGCCTAACTGGCTCAATTTTTTCCTTATACCTTTCCACCATGGATCCCTATCAAACCAGTAACGACTACTTTTTTCTTCCAAATACAATTTCAGCAAGGAGTCAAGTGACAAATGCAAAATCCTTAACATGAACATAAGACTACGTCTCTCCACTTTTGCCGCCATGGATTTCATTCCTACCTCCGACCTTAATGTGGCTGGGCAGGTTGCTGGAGGGGCTCCCAAAATCCCCCTCAAAAATTTATTTTGGATGACTTCACAACAGTCATTAGCCACGGTGTCATATCCCCATACCTGCGTGTTAAGGCTGTTACAAGTTGAAATCCCCCCTTCGATTTACAAAACTTTAATAGTATCATAGTAATAGGGGTCAGAGCTTGTTTAATAAACTAGCTATGGCGTGCCCATGATCCATTGAACGCAAAAATTACCCCAAGGTATTTAAATAATCACACCTGCTCCACTTTATGCCCTTGTATGTACCATCTTTCCGTTTTATATTTTGGGGAGAAAATAATTATTTTTGTCTTATTATAATGTATTACAAGATCTTCTTCAGCACAAGCCGATCCAAAATCCTCAAGGAGCCATACCAAGCCCAGTCTTGGTGTAGAGAGCAAAATGGTGTTATCGGCATACATTAGGATAGACTCTTTACAATTTCCGATTTTTGGTGCTATATCCTTCCCATGATCTTGATGGGATTCTAAGAAATTATTTACATAGGTATTAAATAAGGTTGGGGCCAACAAACAACTTTGCCAAACACCTCTTGATGACCTAATGAGCTCAATCATAGCTCCTCTTACATTTATCCATACCTTCACTGATACATTTGTATAGAAGGACTTTATTAACAACAGTAATCTCTTACCCATCTTTAACTCAGCCATTTTCCCCCATAGTTTCTCCTGATTGATTAAATCAAATGCAGACGTCGGATCAATAAAGCCTGCAAATAACTTCATTTTTTTAACTTTATATTTCCCAATAAGATGGGCAAGCACAAAACAATGATCTACCATGCTTTTATTGGCACAGAACCCAGCTTGTTCCTCTGCAACTATCTTTTTGGCAATACATTCCTGTAATCGATCCAAGAGCAACTTTGTATAGATCTTAGATATAATACATAGGAGGGTTATTGGCCTATAGTTACTAGGCTTAAACCCATCTCTTTTCTTATAAATGGATACTACAACCCCCTGCCTCCAAGAATCTGGTATAGTTCCTGAGTTATTAATCAGCGTAAATAAATTTTCTAAAGCTGGAGCCCACCACTCAGGTAGGAGTTTTAATACTTCCCCGGGGATAAAATCAATCCCAGGGGCTTTTCCATTTTTTAAGGAGCCAATTGCTTCCTTGACCTCGGCCTAGAGCAGCATCAAGCTTCAGTGAAAGCAGAGGAGTAGCATGTTATTTCAATCCAGAGATAAAGTGTGGTCGCCATACTGATCCCAAGTGACAGCAAGACAAAGTGGTTCGAATGATATCTTTTATTGAACCAAATGTTGTTGGTGGAAATAAGCAAGCTTTCAGGCCACACAGGGCCCTTCCTCAGGCATGTAGCATAACCAGTATTAGGATGTTGCAGTGTGCCATAATTTTTTGTTCCAGTTGATTCTTTTTGGAGTATAGTTGATGTACTAGATGGTTCCTCAGTTTTTCTGATGTTCTTTTGCATAGTTGTTCAGCATACTTGGAACTGTATGTTGTGGTCAGAGAGTTGTAAATACTAAGTCCGGTTGTATTCTGTTTTTTCCCTCAGAAAATATATGTTGCTGTTGAGCTTGGCTTCCTTTTTCTTCAGGTTGTGAAGATTCCATTTTATGCAGCTGTCAGGTGCTGGTATAGGTGGATGGGGGGAAGGGGGACCTCAGCAAGCCGGTACCTGAAGCGCCCCTTGCCCCGTCCCTTTCAGACGGAGGCTCCCATAGCGCCCTCCACCAAGGGAAAGGGTGGAGACAGCGGGGAGACCCATGATGCAGAGCGCCTGGCCATAGCAGAAACGGCCACGCCCCCGCACTCAGACAGCCCAGAGTCAAGCACAGCCCCGACCGAGCCGCTGGTGCGTATGCCCACAGGCTCAGAGGAACAGAGAGCCGTCCTTGCAGACCCGGCCCGGCTCAGGTGCTCAGAGCACTTGCACAATCATCTGGGGCATATATAAAAGGCCGCTTCTGGCCTACCTGATTGCCGGTGATCGGAGCGAATGCTGAGACTGGCCCCCCTTGCTTCAGACTACCTACAGTATCATGAGCAGCTAGTGTGTGTGTGGGTGTGTGTCTGCATGGATGTGTGTGAGGGTGTGTTGTGGGATTGTGCGTTGGGTGCTTGTGACTCGGTGTGGTGTGGCTGCCTGGGACCCTACCCCTGTTGCATGTCCTGACCCGTTCTCCCCTTCCCACCTGTTCCCTGGGACCCTTACTCCCCTCACCCCCACTAGTGAACCAATACGCCCCTACCCTTGTTCCTGTGGCGCATGGTGCAAGAGTGTGGGAGCACTCCTTATGTCACCACCTACCAGTGATGATCTTTGGTTAGGAGGGGTTTCCCTCCACTGCCTCTATCAGATCCTGAGGGAGTATTTTCACAAAGGTGGTTTGTGTGGAATAGGAGTGGGTGATCCCTTTCCCTTGGTCTGTCGCCCCCAACCCCAACAGTATCACTGACCAAAACCCCACTTCCTTTAGGAGTCATGGACGTGGGGGCTGAAGCTGTGGGGGGTAGACCCCCCCCGGGAAACCCCACAGAAGGAGCTAGTGTGGGAGAACTAGCTAGGGCAGTACAGTCCCTGGCCCTAGAGTTGAAGAATCTCCAGGATCGACATAGAGAGTTGAAGGCAGCAGGGGTAGGTCTCCCTGCACGAAGTGCTGGGACTCCGTCACCCCTCCCTCGTGAACCCAAGGGCCCCAGTGTAGCCAAATTTGGTGGGGAAAGGCGATTATTCCAGAACTTCATGGCCCTGTGTGAACTGACTTTTTCAATACAACCACAGGCTTATGCAACAGACCGCTTGAAGGTGGCTTTCATTATAGGAAATTTAGAGGGGCTAGCACTCTCCTGGGTGACCCCTCTGCTGACTAGTAACAGTCCATTGTTGACGGATTATGCGGCCTTTAAACGTGAATTCTCCTTCTTATTTGATTACCCGCATAGGGTGAAAGATGCAGAGACCTCCATGCTGACTGTGAAACAAGGTAAAGGGTCCCTCTTAGACTATGTCACCCAGTTTTAACAGTTAGCTGTCAATGTAGAATGGCCCGATAATGTATTCAAAGTGATGTACAGAAAGGGTCTAAATGATGAACTGAAGGACCAGTTGTCATAGGGTGAAAACAGGCATGACGCTAACCACCCTTTAACCACCGTTGGTGGTTATTTATGCATGTTGCAGGGCTGTATTGGTGCCCTATGCAGCCCTGAAACATGCATACATGACCACCAAGGGTGGTTAAAGGGTGGTTAGCATCATGTCTGTTTTCACCCATATACCGCTATCCCTGCCACATGGGGGGGAATTAGTAACTCTTACTCTTCAAATAGAAGAGCAACTGTCCAAACAATGGAGGGAACGAAGGCAAGAAGGAGTGCGTGGGACTACACCCCGCTTCCAACCAGCCACTTCAGTTCACAGAGACACCCACAGAGCAGACGAGGAGGAACCCATGCAACTTGGGGCATTCAGAGGACCCATTTCCACCAAAGAGCACAATCGGAGAAGGACTGCGCGCCTATGTTTCTACTGCGGTGAGTCGACACATTATGCTCGTAATTGCCCCCAGCTACCCCCATCATGCTGAGCATTGGGAAACGCCAGACCTTGGGACGAACAGGGAGCGTCTTGATAGGTCCACATCATCCCCTACATGCTGCGTGTGGTACACCGCCCTTGGTACCTGTTCTCGGGGGACATTTCCGCACCCCCATGGTCTTGGAACTAAACCCCCACCGAAGTATAACCCTGTGGGCTCTGGTGGATTTGGAGGCATCTGGGAACTTCATTGATGGCGAGTTAGTGGGGCACTATCAAATTCCTACACAAACTCAAAGTAAACTGGAGGTACTAAACTCCACTGATGGATCACCATTAGTTTCAGGGCCCCTCACATCACAAGCTGCCTCTTACGGGGAACGGTGGGTACTCACACAGAAGAGCTACAATTCGACATTGTCAAAACCCCGGTGTTTTCCGTCATCTTGGGCATGCAATGGCTACAGAAACATAACCCCCACATAAATTGGAGTACAGGAGGCATCACCTTCTCATCCAGGTACTATTCCCGTCAATGTATACAGGCTATGCCTCCAGCTAGGATACCTTCCAATCTGTACATATCAGAAACCTCTGTAGGAGGCTGTCTCCCTGGGGAATATCAGGCCTATGCAGATGTGTTTAGCGAGACAGAAGTCACCACACTGCCGCCATACAGGCTGTATGACTGCCCTATCCACCTGATTCCGGGAATGGAACCCCCGTTTGGGTGCATATATGCTCTATTGGAACCTGAATTGTGAGCCCTGAAGGAGTATGTAGATGATAACTTGCGACGAGGATTCATTCGGCACTCCTCGTCCCCTGCCGGAGCACACTTATTTTTTGTCCCCAAGAAGGACGGGGGGCTCCGTCCTTGCATAGACTATCAGGGCCTCAATATGGTGACCGTGAAGAATAGATACCCCCTTCTGCTTATACCGGAATTGTTGAACAAGGTCCAAGAAGCAACGAACTTCTCCAAACTAGATTTGCAGGGCGTCTACAACCTGTTGCGGATGAGGGCAGGGGATGAATGGAAGACTGCCTTTAGAACCAGGTATGGGCATTTCGAGTATTGCCGTTCGGATTGGCCAACATACCGGCGGCCTTCGAGCACCTCATAAATGATATCTTCCATGACATTCTCGGTGTATTCGTAATTGCATACCTCTATGATATTTTGATTTTTTCCACCTTAGAAAAGGAACTTGTGCAGCATGTCTCCGCTGTATTGGAGTGATTACGAAACAACTTATTGTACTGCAAGCTTGAGAAATGTGTATTTCATGTTTCATCGATAGAATTCTTGTGATTTGTCATAACGCCCTCTGGCATTCAAATGGACTCCAAGAAGGTGAATGCTATACAGGAATGCCCCCCCCCCCAGTCTGTCAAGGCCCTACAGAAGTTCCTCGGCAGCGCCAACTGTTATCGGAAATATATTCTGGAATATGCCCTAATCACTGTACCCTTGATGCGCCTGTTAAAGAAAGGGCATACATATAAATGGAATAACGATCAGCAAGTGGCATTTGAACAACCTAAACGATCCTTTATGCAAGCCCCCATCCTGCAGCATCCCGACTTCGACAAACCTTTTACGGTTGAAACAGATGCTTCGGACACTGCTATAGGAGCAGTCTTGCTTCAACCCACAGAAACAGAGGATTGCCTCCTACCTTGTGCTTTTTACTCTCGACAGCTTACCGGACCAGAGCGGAATTACACCGTGTTGGAATTGCTAGCCATCAAGGCCACATTTGAGTCCATTACCTGGAAGGGGCACGTAGACCAGTGACCGTAATAACCGACCATAAAAACATAGTGTATTTGCAAACAGCATGGATAACCAATGTTCGGCACGCTCGTTGGGCACTATTCTTTGCCCATTTTTGTTTTCAAGTCCAATACAAGCCGGGGCATCAAAATGTCCTTGCAGATGCCATGTCCCAATGTCAGGAACAGGGCACCCCCTGCACTGAATGGGATACACGCTTGCTAGCCCAAAACGTCTTTGCGGCTATGTGAACATCTTTACCACGCTTTCAGCGGTTGTCCCATGAAGATGCAATGGTAGCCAAGAATCCCCTCTTCACCTCTCGACATGAGCTCTACTACCATTGAGGCAAGATAGTCGTACCACAAGAAGGGCGAAGGTCAATATTATGGATGCACCATGATGCCCCCTTAGCAGGACACAACCTTATACCTTGTATGACGACACTACTGGTGGGCCTCCATGGCCCAAGACGTCAAACGGTATGTACAGGGATGTAGACTTTGTGCAAGCACTAAGGTACCACAAAGGTGACCTCAGGGATTGCTTCAACTCACACCAACACCGCAAGGCCTGTGGCACCATGTAGGGATGGATTTCATTGTAGACTTAAAAAAACTCTCAATCCTACAATACGATCTTGGTGGTCGTGGATCACTTCACAAAGTTAGGACATTTTATCCCCTGTAAGGGTCTCCCATCTACCCAACAAACAGCTCATCTTGTACTACACCACGTAATCCGATTACATGGTCTCCCTAAAGACATTGTGACTGATTACATGGTCTCCCTAAAGACATTGTGAGGCACGCAGTTTGTATCTTGAAGGCCTTGTTCACCATTTTGCACGTACAACTGACTCTGAGTCCCACCACAGCATACCATCTTCAAGCAAATGGGCAAGTGGAGCGTGTAAACCAAACACTGGAACAGTATTTACGGTGTTACATTGATTACCTCCAAGACGATTGGGCCCAGCTCCTCCCGATAGCAGAGTTTGCGTGCAACAACACGTTGAATGTATCACTCAGGTCCTCTCCGTTCTATGTCACCTTTGGATACAACCCTCACCTCTGTTTTCCCGAATTGACTTCTGTCTCTGTTCCTGCATCTGGAGCTCTAGTACGTCAGTTACAAGAGGCACATGCACATGCTCGCACTATGCTGATCACCGCGCAACAAAAATACAAGGACTACGTCAATAGAAAATGGTATTTGGCACCTGTGTTTCAAGGGGACCTGGTCTGGATGGATTGCAGACACTACCCATCCTTCCGCCCTTCTCCCAAGCTTGATGTTCGATACATGGGTCCTTTCTGAATCCTCAAGAAGGTTAATGATGTCACCTTCAAGGTAAAGTTACCTGTACATCTCCGCATACACCTGACGTTCCACATCTCCCTACTTAAAGCAGCATACCCTCCGCCCTACTCATCGGCTCCCCCACCTCCGGTGAGCATTGCTGAAGGCAGTAATTCCCCTGAATATGAGGTATGAGTCATCCTGGATTCACAAATCCGCAGAGGCCGTCTATATTACCTTCTAGATTGGAAAGGACATGACCCTACCGACAGTTCATGGGAACCTGCCACAAATGTCCACGCTCCGCGGCTAGTACGGACCTTCCACGCCATGCACCTGACTAAACCAGGCCACTCCCCGCTTTGCCGTCAGGGGCCGTGGAGTGGGGGTACTGTCAGGCACTGGTATAGGTGGATGGGGGGGAAGGGGGACCACAGCGAGCCGGTACCTGAAGTGCCCCTTGTCCCGCCCCCTTCAAACGGGGGCTCCCATAGCACCCTCCACCAAGGGAAAGGGTGGAGACAGCGGGGAGACCCATGACGCGGAGCGATTGGCTGTAGCAGAGATGGCCACACACCCGCACGCAGACAACCCAAAGTCAAACGCAGCCCCGGCCAAGCCACCGGTGTGCATGCGCACAGACTCAGAGGGATAGAGAGCCATCCCTGCAGACCAAGCATCTGGGGCATACATAAAAGGCCATTTCTGGCCTACCTGATTGCTGGTGATCGGAACAAATGCTGAGAGACGGACCCCTTTGCTTCAAACTACCTACAGTATCATGAGCAGCTAGTGTGTGTCTGCGTGGGTATGTGCGAGGGTGTGCTGTGGGATTGTGCGTTGGGTGCTTGTAACTAGGTGTGGTGTGGCTGTGGTTTCCCTAATCCTGCACCCCTGGGACCCTACCCCTGTTGTGTGTCCTGACTCGTTTTCCCCTTCCCGCCTGTTCCCTGGGACCTTTACTCCCCTCACCCCTACTAGTGAACCAACACTCCCCTACCCTTGTTCCTGTGGTGCATGGTGCAAGAGTGTGGGAGCACTCCTTATTTCACCACCTCCCAGTGATGATCTTTGTTTAGGAGGGGTTTCTCTCCACTGCCTCTATCAGATTCTGAGGGAGTATTTTCACAAAGGTGGTTTGCGCGGAATAGGAGTGGGTGATCCTTTCCCTTTTCCCTGGTCTATCGCCCCAACCCCAACAGCGGCAAATTTAGATATCTTCCATTGCAATAGAGAGACAGAGTGTGGTCACCGTGTTGGTACCAAGTGACAGGGAGACAAAATGTTTCAAATAATATGTTTTATTGGACCAACTGTTGTTGGTTGAAATAAGCAAGGTTTTGGGCCACACAGGGCCCTTCCTCAGGCATGTGGCACAGCCAGTATCCACTCCTGCCCATTCTATGCCTTCTCGTATATACCTGCTCTACATTTGTTCAGTTTACATGTTTTTACTGTCTATACTACATGCCTGAGGAAGGTCGCTGTATTGCCTGAAAGCTTGCTTTTTTCCACCAACAACATTTGGTCCAATAGAAGATATCATTCAAACAACTTTGTCTCCATGTTACTTCATTAAGACTTGAGTTACTTGCTTGTGGAAATTCTAGAACAATGCTTGTGGAAATTCTAGAACAATGGGGAATGATCTTCAGTTTGCGCAAAGTGAGCCCCGTCTATTTTGCTGCCATCTTACACCCCAACTCACAGTGCAAGTCCTAGCCAATGACTCCTGCTGCAGGAAGGGCATTCCTGATCCCCACTGTATAGCTAATTGGTGGAGAGCAGGAATCCTGAAGATGCCTTAGGGTTACCACCTCTCTAGATTTGACCCAGAGTCTTCAAGTTTTAATCCATCATCTCCAGGATCTGGTTGATGCCTCAGTTTCTCTGGGTCCAAGAAAACCTGGAGAATTTCAGCTTTGTGAGGTGGGAAGTGGGACCCCATCAGAAAGAAGCTGGATGAAGAAACTGTTCTATCCCCTTTCTGACATGGCCCCAACTCCTACAGAGTGTTGTGATGGTACAATGCTCAGGGCCGTGGCCATGTTAGAAATGGTGTAGAGTTCCTTTGCCCCACCCCTTCACGTCAAAGCATCGGGAAAGGTTGCAGCCCTGTCCAGTCTCCTAGGGTGGCACTGCACACTTCTTGGGGCATCCTAAGAAGCTGGGGATCTCTGGCACTCTAAGTGATCAAGAGTTACAGAGGGCCCTCAGTGCCACTTCAAGAAGGCCGCTGCACTGGACAAAGTGAGCAGGCCAGACCTGTGGATAATGCTTCTCCTGACACAACCCAAAATGGAATTTGCTTTGTTTGACCCAGCATCACTTTGCTGACTCCTATTTAGGTTGTGGTCCACTATAACCCCCAAATCCTTCCTAGCCAGTTCTCTCTGCACCCTCTCCCAGCCCACCTCTCTAATTTGTCAAGATCATATAAAATCCTAATTATATTCACAGCCTTCAAGAAAAACGGAGGTCATTTTGTGCTTTCAGATTAAGAAACTAAAAAGTTTAGACTCTTGTTCCTCAAAGCACTTGTTAATGGGGTGCTACCAGTGCGAATGTTTTGATGGTCAAAGTGTTAGTTTTGTAGTGCGTAAGAGGTTAAATATCAGCATGAATTAAATTTGTCTTTTGTACTCTCCATTCCATCTTTTAGGTAAACATAACTGCACTGGACCTAAACTAGACCTGTTCATGTGTATCTGTATGAACTATATATACACTCTGATCAAGGTTCAGGCCAATGCAGAGAACCTCAGTGCAAATTAGTCCTGTGATGTGCAGAAGAACCTGTTGCTTTGCGTATACTGTATCTGTTCTTTCCAAGGTAAAACAGATTGTCTCAGTTTGATACAATTAATTGGAGTTAAATATTTAAGTAATTTAAGGTGGGCAAAACAGGATTTCACTGTATATTATTATTATTATTAAAATTATTATTATTTATTTATTTATTATATTTATATCCCGCCCCTCCTGCAAACAGCTCGGGACGGCTAACAAATTTCAATTAAAACAATTTTAAAAATATTACAATAAAACAGGGAGGACAAAAATTTACAAAAAAAATATTATAAGCTTTTATATAGTGCCAGCGATGTACCTGGCACTTTATGGAGAATAAAATAGACACTGTCCCTGCCTGAGAGCTTACAATCTAAAGACAGGGGGAGGGGAAACAGAGAAGGGGGAGCAGAGGGAGAGACAAGGGATGCAACATTCATGAGGATGCGAGAACTCCGGTACATGTTCTTGGCTTGATTACAGTAAAATAGGAGTTTGCAGCTAACAGGTAAGGAATAATACTGGGTGAGGATGATTAGCAGGAGTTAGGAAGGGCAGAGCGGAAGAGGTGGGTTTTGAGGAGAGACTTGAAGGTGTCCTTCTACTTATTAATATCATAATCTAGTAAATATAAAGGGAAAATTATTGGGCAATTTGAATAACCTCACATTTTCGTCTTTAAATATTTTTTTTCCTGATTCAGTTCGTCATTGCCACAGAAAGACTCCGTAGAACCTTGTGTTGATTACCTCTTAATAGGTTTGTTTTTTAAAAAAAATTAAAATACATCCCAGGAGGACTTCAGCATTTTAAAAATATAGCAATCCAATAAAGTTTTCTCACCAGCTTTCACTGAATGTACATAGGAATTTCACTTTTTGAAAAGTGAATAAGAATAAATTATTTCCCCCCTTTTTAGTAATAACCAGATGCTCCTATAAAGAATTCTGTCAAAAAACAATTATGTAACCCTAGACAGTTGAAAAAAATACACACACACATCAACATTTAAGGGAAAAATAAGTTCTTTTCCACAGAGCTGCACAATTATATTTCCAGTCTCCAGATGCTATCAAACAGAAGTTGCTTACCAGTGTATATGAAGACAATATAGAACATGTTTGTAGTACCTCATTTCTGCCTCCAAAGTCACTAAACTGTCCTTGAATTGATATTGAACCAATAACAGAAACTTGAAGATATTACTGTATTTCTAACCATTATATTGGCATACTCTCAGTGGAGTAAAAGAAAACCGCTGAGAAAACTCTAAGGGCTCTGTAATGTATTATTGGTTTAATTAAAAGAATACAATAAGTTGGACAAAGGTTTATGTGAGACAGCATGAAATTCTACAGACAATGCAAGTTAATATAACTGCAAATAATAAAATACTTGGAAGCTCCAAGGAATCTACTTTCTGAATATCTCTATACTGATCCTCTTAAGTCAAAGACCATAAGGCAGAATGTTGACTACAAAACACCTTTCTCACCAACTCATGATCACATACAGTTGTCGGCGCACCCCTCCCAAGGAAGACGCAGACACTTGTATGGATTTGAACGGCCGCACTCTTTATTGTTAGTCGATAAAAAGGGGGAAGAGGTGACCCTCCCACTTCCCCCTTTAAACTGGGGTCCATCAATCTCTTCCTAACTGTTAACCATCGCCGCAGGAGGTTCCCTTACTGTAACAGGCGCTGTCCTTGTGCCCTGTT